>PYAF01000065.1:366800-386848 GCA_007407185.1 Glycine tomentella
AAAAAAAAATATTCCAATACAATAGCATTTATTAGTAGACAATTTTACTAAAATATCCTTATTGTCTTAATTTCAATAAATGTATTATTAATTCTTTTAAGACCATAATATTTATTAGAGGATAAAATCAAAATAGATGTCTTAATATCTCATTGAAAACTCATAATAAAAGTCAATATGAAATATTTTTCTAATGCTAAAATATCAGTCGATTTGAGAAAGAGGGAGTATTATGTAGCTTATAATATACTTATTTTTTATCTTTCTAATTAGTTATATTTTTTTTATCATTCACTACACAATAATAACTATCCCCACTCTGAGTGCTCCATGGAAAAAATATTTAATCCTTCATTGGTTTTGTAAAATGACTAGTAATATGAAATATTTAGTGTTAAAAGTTTTATAAAATGAAATGGAGGGATTATTAAAATTATGTTTTACTAATTAATTGGTCTTTATTAGAAATATCTAATTATATATTAGAAATTTCTTAATCATTGGTCAAATGTTAATTAATTCTTAATAAATCTTTGACTATTACATTCAATAACTTATAAGCTTTTAATCTTTTCAATCTAAGATTTTTAACAACATAAAGATATACTATTACTTAATTGTTTGGAAGCGTTATACATAATATATGGTTCTAAACTACTTCTACCATACACATATAACTTTACATAAATCATGTTTTGGGTGGTTTTACATAAATCATATTTAAATTTTTATTTTTAGTTTCAAAATAATTCATATTTTACATATAACAATAACCTGACTCCTATTTTCTATTGTTGTTTTTCCTACCGTGCTTTGATGACAAGCAAAAGACGGACAAGATAAGTCGCAAGAGAGCTACTCTAAAAGATGTTAACGTTAATTTTCAAGAATTTGATGGATGTGACAATTCTATTATGGGAAATAGATTCGTTTTGTTTAATTTTACTAGATGGTCTACATGTACTTTGCACGGGTTTCTACAATGACAATTACACAAAAATATTATTTAAGTCTAATGAATTTCTAACTAATATATTTAGAAAATTTTAAATTCAATGTAATTTATGATTTTTTAATTGTCGCATGAATTTTCCCACCCTAAAAATTAACAAATGCAATTAGATGTTTGTTACAAAATCTTAATTCAGTTCAAATATAATAACATTTCCTTTTCATCAATTAGCAACATCTCAATACTACTAATTTTATTTGGACTTTTAAATTAAGGAATAGACCACATACACATGACTCATGCCTTGAGTTTCCATTGAATCTTTCCAGGGATGATATCATAGCAATGAATATCAACGACTAGATAAATTAATGAAGAAAAACATTGAATTTAAAGAAAAAGCATATAGCATAGCAAAAAACAAATGAAATGGTTTTATATGTGGAAGAGACTGATAAACTTTTTCTAGCACTGGCAACATTTTACGATACTTGTATTTTTAGCCTTATAAGATGATAATGATATTGAAGGGTTTTGTGAAGATTGAAACTCTGAAAAAATATTATGATTTTGATACCTCCATTTGATAGCCAATTGTAAAACATAAGGTAAGAATTTTGAATGATCAGTTTAATAGCAAAACAATAGTTTTGAAACACATGGCAAACCATTTAAATCAAATCAAAACAAGACAACAATTAATTTGATTTTCTTCTGTTAAAAAGCTTCATCATAGTAGGGTGATGTTTTATGAAGAATTTCCTAAAAGATGACACAACATTTAATTGAATTTAATGTGGGAAGATTTCCTCAGAGAAGACCAAAATTTTAATAATATATTACCATTTCAAACTTAAATAAATGTATATCAAAACAAAAAAATTTAATTTGATTTTATTTTGTTAAAAAAATCCATAATAATAGGGAAATTTTTATCAATAATTTTATAAAAGATGACACAACATTTAATTGGATTTAATTTAGGAAGATTTCCTTAGAGAATACCCAAATCTTAATAATATACCACCATTTCAAATTTAAATAAATATAAATCAAATTAAAGCAACAATAAATTTTAATTTTATTCCTTTAAAAAAACTTCATAATAATAGGGAGATTTTTTATCAAGAATTTCATAAAAGATGACACAACATTTAATTGAATTTAATGTGGGGAGACTTCCTTGAAGAATATAAAAAATTAATTTTTTAATAATATATTACCATTTCAACCTTTAATAATTTAAATAAAATCAAAGCAACCTTTAAGGGGAAAACGAAGAGCTTGGGAGAGGAATAATCTAATTGGGCCAGGATGACTAATACCAAAGGCAAGAGCTAAGAAATAAAATGAGATGTTGCTTGAAAAAGATATCAACACCTACAAACTCAAGCCTAAAGAGAGAAAGAAGAACCCAATATACATTTGGTCCAAGTGGAATAGCGATATGCCAACTGTGGACATGCAATCTGATTTATTTTTAGATTTTATTTAAGTACTTTGAATTGTTCTAATTGTAATAAATGTTCTGATACTAAAACCCAATTTCCATCATTAAAATTAGGTTTAACCTTCAACCTTATTAAGCGGGAGACACTAGTTGTTTTCTATAAAGAGCCTTATACTCTTTTGCTTTTGGGAAGATTGAAAGAAAAATAGAATTTTACTCATTTTGTAGTTTGAGAGTTATGCCTCTTGTGGGTTCTTAGATTAAACTTTTCTTGGTTCTTATCAAAGGTTTCCATACCTGTATGACGAGTCTTCGTTGAAATTATCACTCTCTATAGAGTGTGGCCTCTTCCCTTACACTTCTTCTCTTTTCCATCTTTTCATTTTTGTTTTTAATTCCTTTTCTTAGTTTCATGTGCTTAATAATTTACAGTTTTCATTCTTGCATAAGTTTCTTCTATTCCTTTGTTTATATGTTCTCCATTCCCATAAAGCTTCAAGCTTTCTTTGATTGAATATGCCATTGTTGTAAGGATTAAAAAAGTTGTTTCAAATTCTTATTTTTCTTTCCTCTTTAATTTTAATTAAACACGAATCCACTCAAGTATGACCTGTAAAAACATTATGATTCCGAATGAGGATCATATCACATATGCATGAGGTACCATTCAAATTGTTTGTAAAAGATGCTCAAGAGGTTATGTATTCAACAAATCCACATTATTCGACACTATACTCTTGACCAAGATGAGACTATTACATCACTTCATGGTTACCTACCTTTGCAAGTTCACTCAAACTTATGGGATCAACATGAGGCATGACAAGATCCAACACTGAATAACACCTTCAAGGCCAAAGCCATACTACAACTTATTCAAGGTATCCTCAATTAAGCTCAACAACTATTCTCCGGAAAATTCATGTACTTTCATAATGCATGTTCAATGAAAGATGCATACATACTCTTTATAAGAAGGATCCTACCTCACATAGGCTAGGTCCTTATAGCTTCTAAATCATCACACACACAACTTTATTCACAAAATATGAGCATCATGTATTCACCATTCATTCATAGTTGTTAATCATGTCATAAACATCATGATTAGGAAAACAACTCATTGTGATTCCATATATAGTTCATTATTACAACTTACAACTTCATTTAATTAGGAAAGCACTTGGCACACGAACAATTTTCTACAAAAAACATGCTCTGCACAAATCAATCCATGCTTATCATGGAGAGGCTAGAGAACAATGATACTTATTGTTTTTCTCACACTAAGCTTGGAAATTCCCAATATTAGTTTGGAAAGTCCAAAGATCAAGGGTGCTTATTGCTTTTCTCGCATTGAGCTGACAATTCCTATACTTAGCCAGGAGGGGTTTGATAACATTTTCATATTTGCAAGCATAATTTGGTTTTTGTTGCTCCCCAATTGACCCAAACTCCAAACACAAAACTAAGGGTCTAAGATTTGTTCCTACATGTTTCAAACTTATTTTAAACACAAAATTACACATCCAAACACTAAATTATTAATCATTCATCAATCCCTAAATTCCTAATTTTCAAGAACATGACAAGGGGCATGAAAAATCATATGAACAACTAAATGCCCTAAAACATAACCACTTAATTTAGATACAAACAAGTACTTAGGTGTGTTTGTAATCCATCCAAGAAATTTAAAGGAAACATATTTTTCAAACAGATACGCAACAGGTAATGGATGGGTAACAGGCACAGGTTTTCTCCAATGGGCGGGTAGCAGGTAGCCCCTATCTGTACCTGACCCTACCTATTGTCATTCCTATATACAAAAAAAGACTAAGACTCATAGCCGCAACTTGATAAATCTAATCCTTATATACTCACTCTAAGCTCATGAGGCCTCCTAAGAAAGTCCTTCTCTTATTGATCAAGTCCATCCTTATCCTTAGCGTTGTCATATCCTTTCCATTCCACCTTTGACAGTCGAATCAAATCTTTGATTTCATTTGAAAAATGTTGATTGTATAAGTTAGCTTCCATCCTCCACACAAACCACCAAACAACACAACCCGTAGGTCAAAACAAAACAAGAAAAAAATATACATTGGCATACTCATGGTCTCACTCATTACCCTATCATAATTCAATTCAATTCGAATTATTTTCATCAATGTTTTCAGACTCGGACCGACCGGGAACTGGGGACTGGACCGGGTCGGGTGCTTAGTTGGATCGTTCATGCTATCAGACTGCTCCAAATCGTTCTACCCGACTAGGTTGTGGTCGACCCGTCGACCTACCAACCCGGACCGGGTCAACACTTTCCCCCACTCATCGAAATGGCATCGTTTCACTTCTATTTTAGGTTTTCTTCCTCCTTTGCACAACACTACAGCCGTGTCTTCGCTCATCAAACTCTCTCCTGATCTTGTCTTCATTGAGCATCGATCCGCGCCATGTTTTCCTCTTGCATCATTGCAGCGTCACCGCGACCAGCTTTGAACTCCGTCGTTTCCTTCGTCGCATCGTGACTTGGTCCTGCTGTGAGCCCGTGACTTTGTCCCTCCCTTTGTGATTGTGACTCGTCATGCCTCCAACTCCAAGGTTAGACTCGTCCAGCACTCCAGCGTTCACTTGTTGAGACTTCCAGCACTCCAGATGTACCTCTCTTTTGTTTAGATATGGTACCTGAATTACATTTTTTTGTTGAGACTTCGTTTCTTTTTTTAATAAAGGTTAATTAGGATTGCAAAACATTAGGATAGCTGCCAAGTTCCAACACCCAATCTTTATTAATTTATTGCTTAGTTTCCAGATAGTAGTGTTGATTTTGTGGTTGAGGTTAAATTAAAGAACCTTAATTAGATATCAGTTACTGCTTTGTCGTGTCTGATATATATAGGTTGGTGGGATATATAATGGAATCTTACATTTGAATGAAAATCTTGGTCAGCAAGTGGATTTAACTTCTATATATATATATATATTGCAAAGGTAATTTTAGTAATGTATATATCTTCAATCACCGTGAGGACTTCAAGTTGAATGCATAGTGAATTGCAAACACTACTAAAATTACCTTTACAAACTGGATGTCCTTTGGAGAATGTTAAACACTTGTAAAAGTTGTTTTTCCACTCGAAGACCTTATGCCATATTGTATATATATATAGGAGTTAATTAATTAGAACATTGAACACATACACTTTTTGAATAAAATTTGCTTTAAAAAAAATAAATGTTGTTTTATTATTAGTTTTGGGTGATATATAGCATATTTGTTTATTAATTTGTAAAAACTAGTACTAAAGTATGTCTAAAAACATGTACCAGTAATGTCAACCAAGGACTTCTATTTATAATCATTTATTCTTTGGTCTGTTCTCAACTTCTCATGCTTTGCAGTTTGAGCAATTATCTATGTTATAAAGACAATATTAATTTGTGATTTTTTTAAAATATTTTAAGACATTTTCATGTGGGTCAATCAGTGACCCACCGGTTCAACCATTGACTAGATTATGCGGGTCAATCAGTGACCCATCGGTTCAACCATTAACCGAGTCATGTGGGTCAATCAATGACGCACTGGTTCGACCATTGACCCAGTGACCCAGTACCCTGACTAGTTCAGTCATCGGGTCGGTTTTTAAAACACTGATTTTCATACTCGGGCCCACTACCACTAGAATTCCCCGAACTCAGTTGTGGACTTACATTATTCTGAGTTGGATGATTTTTGGGAGTACACCATCACCATGGTATACTGGTGGGCCCTCACCAACTAATGATGACTTGCACACTATGTCGGGCTTGTGATCTAATGTCATGATTCAGTGCCACACCCACTAGGACGATCATACCATGTGATCATCTCTCAGATACCACTCTATGGTCATCCTATGCTCTGAGGATTGACTCCTCAACGATGCTCTCCATTGGGATTGTCCCATGAATTAGTGTGGGTTCCTTGGCATGTTCCACAAACTTTAAATATCCTTTGTCAACAGTCTCTTCTTTTAGACGGGCACAATTGTCTCAACATAGTGATGCCTCTCCCAAAGTGTAATTATACATCCGGACATCCTACAATCACCATTTCCACAAAACCACACATTGCATGCACCTTGACCCTCAATCGATGTGCATTTTTCTTTGACTTCACATTATTGTACTCAGTCATGCTCGACCCAAAACAAAAGGTTTCCTTTTCTTTATCCTCACTGTTGAATTTGAAAAATACAAGGAATCACATATGATACACAAGTGCTTCATGCACACATCCCGTCATGAACCTACATTCTTGACTAGTCCATTTTATTACGTTTTATGACCATCTTCACCACTCAGTGTTTTATGCTTAATTATTTCATGGTTCTCTGTTCCCTTGCATAAGTCCTAAATATCATTCTAGGCCCATGTTTCATCTCCATGAAGCTCCATGATTATAAGCAAGTTGTACATTAAGTATTCACAATTTTTTTAAATGTTTCTTCACTATAAGTGTTGAATTTTGAATCAATAGCTTAAATTTCCACAAATTCCCTCATCTCGGAGTTCATTTGTACCAACGAGGTCTCAAATCCTTATCCTAAACAAAACATATGCACAAAAGCCAATGCCTAAAGTTCACACTCTTTAGGTCTTAGATCACAAGATTAAAATATTACAATTAAAGTTGCAGAACAAGTGTCCTCCTTTTGAGGTAGGACCAAATGTCAGATTTCACACATAACATTTTCACTTCAAGAGCATTTATATCAATTAAAAAGATTATCATTCCATACATAGCATTTAAGTTCACAAAATTCAAAAAATAGAAATTCAATTACAAAATTAGCAATAATATCCTCATATATCAACACAAAAATTCCTCATATAAAATTTCACTCAAAATATATTTTGTTTTCATTAAAAATTGTTTATGTCCCAACACACAAAATCACTATTTTGAAATTCTCAAAAATACTAAATAAACTTAGATTTTATAAATTCTTTGCACAAAACTCCATTAATGTGTTATCTTCGTCATATTTGTTTCTAGAGGCTTGAAACTCATTGAAATACTTTTAAAGTAGTTATTTTCATCCACTGTCATGAAATCTGGTTTACTTAATTTAATTTTTGGATAGAAAATGATTTTATTTTATAAAATTTCAAAATATTATCATACATTCTAACATTTGCACAAGTCAACATAAAAATCCACAAAGGTCCAACTACCAATAGAACTATTTTTCCCCATTTTAAATGTCTATATTGTCCATTGGTCCATATTTAACATTTTGGATCATTGAAGTACTTCCCCTCATGTTCTTGCTTATTTTTTTTTAATCTCTCCACGTGGTTATGGTAAGAAACATACTAAACAGTTTCTCCAAACAAGACCCACAAAATTTATTAAAAATTGAAAAGTTGAAATTGCTAGATTTGAAAAAGAGAAAAGAAAAATTGAGTAAAGTTGGAAGGAGTGCTCAAACAATTCCAAAAACATTACCACGGGATCCAGAGACCCTAAAAACCTCAGAATTGACTAAAATTTACAAAAATTATACTCCAAAATTTAAATAAAAACTGAGCAAGGTCTTAGCTCAAAATTGAAATTGATGTAGTTTCATTCTTTTGCAACATAGAACCAAACTCTAGTGATATTTTCATGATTCCAAGCAACCACAACATTAAAAAATAGAACAAGCATCCATGATTTTATGAGGTTTAAATGAAATCTCTCTATACTTTGAGAGTGTAAGAGAAGATATGAAAAGAAAATGGAAGAAAAATTGTCAAAAGTCCCTTGGAGAACAAAACTCCCTCTCCCTGTGCCTCAAAGCTTCAATGACCTTCCTTTCACTTGGAGAACAAAAACTCCCTCTCTCTATAGGAATTTATAGCTGGTGGAACACTCTTGGGGTTGGGGGTCTTATGTTATGTTTTTATAAGGCTCCCAATCCTAGGGACCTATTGCAATTATCTTTTTAGGTCATTTTTCTACCAAATTTTTTATAAATTGCAAAATATTCCTTTTTTAATTAATTGCCTAAAGTTCTAATTTTATTTTTTTCTAACATTATATCACCCAAATTAATTAATCTAACCCTAGTAAAAAATTTCCACTAATGTCTCATGCTTAAATAAATTTTAGGCAATTACTTCACTTAGCATTTATATATACATATATATATATATATATATATATATATTATATGTAGCAAACACTTCATTTAATTTTTAAATACAATACTCACATATAATTCACACAAAACAAATTAATTAAACCACATAAGACACTTATTGTTTTTTTTTTATTTCTATTAGACATATATACTTGTTTTAAAAAACTTACTTTAGTGTAATTAGACTTTAATTAAATGTCCAAGTCACTAATTATCTTAGAACACTTAGTTTCATTGATTAAAGTCATTACAACTTATTAACAATCTAAATGTGTCATTAAAACTCTAATTTTGTTTTAGACAAAAATTGCAAATATTTATCACAATGTCATTCATAAGTTGATCAAAACTCTTACCTTTGATTATTTGACCAAGATAGTCTATCTTTTAACTTTTCAAATTTGAACTTCCCTCCACAAATTTTAATTTCTCTACTTAGTTGATCTTAAGTAATACTTATTTTAATCACTTTCCATTATTTTTCCTAATTACCTAATTAATAACTAATCATACTTAATTAAACAAAACACACATTCTATTGAAAAAATATCTCAATGTAAATCATAATTAAATCACGTAGCACATAATCTTTGAGTTGTACTTTTTGGGGTGTTATAGGATTGGCTAATCATTAGAATGAGGTTGTATAGTGACACTCACACTTACAATGGACTTTTCCACTCAAACAATTTCCACTTTTAATATTTATTTTTTCAAGCTTATGCTTGGAAATCGGAAGTTGTTAGGAGCATGACAATCTACTTGTATATGTGGATATAATAATAATAATAATAATAATAATAATAATAATAATAATAATAATAACAACAACAACAACAACAATTTTGCTTTTGATGGTTAAAATTGCTTTGAAAAATCCTTATAATATTATGACTAAAGTTATTCTTATATTAAATAAGATTTTCAAAACCTAAAACATGTATGTAGTAAAGATAAAAACATGAGAAGTGTAATGTTAGGTCTGGATGATCACTTTTCTCTTCTACCTTGGATTTTGATGACTAACAAAAAGTATAAATTATTGGTGTTCTAATGAGGTTTTGTCAAGTAGACAGGTTCAAAATTTAAAGGACTTAACAATATGTTGTATCGTCCAAGAATGATTTATCTATTAACTATGTATCCAACATCCAATGTGCTACAATCAAAAGGTGTCCACTCTCTATGACAATTAGTGTTATATAGTTATTCCATATATCTAGCCAGTAAGTAACTTATACACCTTTTGGAATTAACAACATTGGCAAAAAGTCTGTGGCAACCAAAAAAGGGAAGTACACATATTCTAGCCTATACAAATTCATTTTACCTTTCTTTATTTTGAAATGCTACATTTGAATTTAAGGAAAGGATAGATTAGAAGGAAATAAAAGGCACTTAAAGAATATTCTCTAAAGGTTACTTTCCTTATGGGCAAGGAGCATAGGTGTTGTCTTTACTATTATCCAATTCCTCGCAAATTAAAGCATGCCACACAACCTTATCTTCCACTAAGAGACAACGATCTTTTCAAGGAATCGATGTTGATACTGTAACGAGTCCTTTACTGAAGTCTATAAAAGGCAATCTCTACCCAAAAGCGCAGAGAGAGAAAAACTGACGAAAAAGCAAGAACTTATTTAAAAGAAAACTTTGCTGAAATTATTGGACTACTAATACAAAGTTTTCATCTATTTATTCTTTGCTAAGCAAAGTTATTTTGTAATTGAGCTTTATTGTTTATCCACTCTTTGAGTGTGTTGAATACTTGTATTCATTCAAACTATTGTTTGTGAAAGCCAAGAGTGGCTTAGTATTAAACAATACTTGAGTTTCTTAGATTTAGGGAGAGTCTAAGAAAGTGCCAAAATTGGTATTAAGAATACTTGTAAAGCCAGGAGTGACATAGAATACTTGTTTTGTAATCAAGTTTTGATTAGTAGAACCCTTTAGTGTTGAGTAAAGGAGAACTAAACATAGCTCAGGTTGGAGGTAAAGGAGAATTGAACGTAGCTCATGTTGAGTGAAGTAGTATAAACCAAGTGTTTCTACTTCTCTCCTTTATGATTTATTGAGCATTCTATTAACACTCTTTATTACTTATTTAATACTAAGTGTTTATTTGAAAAATGATTTTAAAAGGACGACTATCTATTGTTAAGTCTCTACATGATCAAACTTGTCTACTAAAATATATTTTTCTCCTAAGTGGACAACCTATTTTTCTTCTATATTTCCATCTATGCCTGCGTTAAAAGTTGTAAAAGTTTATTATATCTTTCATTAACACACTATTCAACCCTTCTTCTAGTATCCTTATTGTTATTTCAATTGGTATCAGAACTTGGCATTAAGGGTTGAGTATCTAATAATACTAAGGAAAAGATCAAAGATATCAAAGATATGGAAGAAGGATTCTCCACCGACAAACCACCTCTGTTCAGAGGCATAAAATATGATTATTGGAAGGAGCGTATGATAGCTCACTTTGAATATATTCATGTAGATTTATGGGATGTGGTGGGAAATGGTTATTATATTTTGGATCATAATCAATTGAATGAGATTCCTAGAGGCCAATGGACGGAGGAGCAAAAACTCAAATTCCTTTTCAACTCCAAGGCTCATAATGTGATGTTGTGCGCGATATCCAAAGAAGAATACACCAAGGAACATAGCTTCAAAAGTGCCAAACAAATGTTGGACACCCTAGCGGTAACATACAAAGGTACATCACAGGTAAAGGAGAACAAACTTAGTCTCCTCACTCGTAAGTATGAACTATTCTCTATGGAAGAAGGCAAAGACATACAATGTATGTTCCAAGGCTTCCAAACCATTCTCAATGAACTAAGATCCTTAAGTAGAACTTATGATAATTATGATCATATTGACAAAATTTTGAGAAGTCTGTCCAGGAAGCGGAGACCACAGGTAACAACTGTAACACCTTGAACATACTATCTTATTATTATTGATTTTTAATGAATTTTTTTTAACTTGCTTAAAAATATCAAATCCACATTGTTAATAATTGCTAAAAAGATTTTCATCACTGATTGATATTTATAAGTTTTGATGTAACATAAAATAAAGTACAAACTGATATTAATTCTATTACATAGTACAAATACTAAAATATTTGTCACAACAAAACATCTTCAACCAAACATCTTCAACAAAGTCCTTTCTTCAGAAATCAGCTTGCCAAATCTTTCTTTACTGTTCATCTGCTCGCCCAAATAAGATTGACGCATAGCAAGTGTCAATCACAGATACAAAATACAGGGTAAGTTTATGATAAACATAATTTAAGCAACAAAATATATTCAATATGCAGATATTCATAACAACATCCTCAAAGATGCATGATTCTCTTAGACTCTTATCATGATGCATGAGTCTCTTAAACTCTTATCATATTGTATGATTCTCTTAAACTCTTATCATGTGGTACCAACAGTCAAGATAGCCTTATCCCAGTGGCACAGAACTGAAACGATCAGTCAGGGTCCCCCGGTGTTGCAACAGGATTCTCACCCACACTTCATGTGATCATCATGGGTGGCGTGATTTCCCCACCGCAAGAGTCACCCCCCAGCTCATACTTCTTTTGTCTGAACGCTCGAACTCAGTTCTTGCAGCTATCTGACACACCTCCTCTCCGAGGCAACTCTTATACACACCTCCTCTCTGAGGCAACTTTTGTACACACCTCCACTCTGAGGCAACTCTTATGAGACACATGAGACTTATACATAACTCATTCATTTTATTTTCAATATCATTTTTCAATCACTGTCTCATATATTTTATTCAGAAATCTAACATAAATCAAGTACAGAACTTAGCTTGTTATTCAAATACGTAAAATATCACCCATGTATAGAAACACTCAACAACACATGAAACTTCCTTCAAGCACTCAATCATATAACTATAACTCGAGTCCAACAATTTCTCAGATACAAGTCATACTACACAGAACTTCAAGCACTTATTCAAACACAAACAATACTTAAACTATCTTTATCATAAAGTTTCCCTATACATACCTTGTAACCTCTTAATAAGCTTGTCATTCTCTTCCTAGAGTTGCTAGCTTTACACGTGATTTTTTTTAAGAAGGTGGGGTCTTTTTCTTACTTGATTTAGGCTTTGAAAAGGAGGGGATGAAAATGAGATGAAAGGGATGTGGGGAAGGAAGTTCACGTGTGATGTTGTAGAAGGGAGGTCTTGAAAATGACTTCCACTTAGGGTCCCCCCTTCCTTTATATGGTAGTTGGAAAATAATATGATATTTAAGGACATAATTGCCCTTCCTAACTAGTTACATTTCATTTAGTTCCATCCTAACTTAGTTTCTCCTTATTCCATTATATCCTAACTAAATTCATTATTATTCTTTTACTTTATAAAAAAAAATCTTCTAAGCCATGATGACTTCCTTTACAAGTGGTCCACCACTTGGCTACTTCTTACAAGTGTCCCTCCACTTGTCCAATATCATGAAACTTCTCCATTTTTCTTGCTCTTTCACGTGGCCACAAGGGAAGGGAGTGAAGTTTTGCTTCCTTTCATGTTATCTTGCATGAATATTGTCAAAAACATGACTTCTTGGCCCTTTTTCTTTCCTTTTTCACGTGGACTTTGCTCTAGCCAAGAGGAAGATTTTTATCTTCCTTTCCTCCTTCTATATCATGTTTCATTTCCTTTTAAAGAAGAGAAAATTGTATGGTTTCTTTTGTATACATATGTCATCTTTTAAATGAAGAAGAACAATCTAGTTTCATCTTTACTTTACACATGGCATTTTCTAGTAGGAAGTAAAGTTTGATTTGAACTCTTCTACCTAATGATAATATTAAATAGTAGAAATCTAGAGTTTTTTCAGAAACTGAATTCAATTACAGTATAAATTGCTCACAAGCAATCTATACAGAATGCCACACAGACTTTACATACAAGACTGCTCTTTATCTTAATTCTGATTTGTCCATACTACTTTTGACCATCAAAATTATAAACCATTTTATTAAATAAGTCTATACATACTACAATTAAGAGAAAATTTCATAGATTTTATTTATCATTTTTCCATATTTTTCTGATGCTTGAATTCTTCTGAATAAAGTTTCAAAGTTATTACCTTAAAAAATTCATAGAAATTCTATTCTAGGGTTTTCTTGTCACAAAGTATTTTGATAATCTGCTATCAAAGAGTATTCTATAATTTCATCAAGTTTCACAAAATCTCTAAGGGTGTCTCAGACAGTTTTAGTCTCAAGGGTATTATGGTAATTTCTAAAGTATCCAAGGGTATATATGTAATTTTCACCTCAAATCTAGATCACGGCTCTGGTTTATTTCGAACAGGGAATTGAAGGTGATTCCTTGTTCTCAATATGGATCACACAAATCCAATGCAAACTATGAAATTCATTTGTACAGACTTAACTATTATGTTTGCTTTTGTACTATAGGTAATAGGCCGGTCGGAGTAATCCTTGTCTTTGTATTCCTATTTTAATAAATTAGATTCTTACAGAAAAATTTATAAGTTCAATCTAACATTCACATTAATGATTACACAAGAATAATTCATACAATATATATTTTACAGTTATTGAAATATCAGGGTGTTACAACAACACTAAAAGCCATAAAGAATCTTGATTCTTTGTCCCTTGAGGAACAAGTTGGTACCATCAAGGTTCATGAACAAGTACTTCAGCAGGATGAAGGAACCAAAAGAGAAAGTCTTTGGCTCTAAGCAGCCAAAAGAACAAGAAGGCATCAACGTCCAAAGAACACATATCAAGAAGTTCATCCAAAGCTATTAAGGCTGATAAGTCATTTGAGGAAAATTCTGATGAAGATGAGTTCACCTTTATTTCATGTAAAATCCGAAAATTATGGTGAAACAAAGGTGGCTTCAAGTGGAAAAACTCCTTAAGAAAAATGCCCAAAGAAAAGAAAGATAAAGACAAGAGCTCCATAGTTTGATAAGAATGCAAAATGCTTGGAAACTTCAAATTTGAATATCCAGACCTGGAGAAAGGCCAGGACAGGAAGAAATACTTCAGGACCAAAGAAAAGAAGGGTCTTATGAGCACCTGGGAAGATCTAGACAATACCTTGTCTGATGAAGATGATGAAGAAGCCAACATATGCTTGATGGCAAATACAACATCTGATGAATCTGAATTAGATCAGTAAGATAAGGTAAATCTTGATGACCCTGAGGTTCTTAGAAAATCCTTTCATGAACTTGTATCTAATTCATCTATTCTCTCAAAATCTTACAAACACTTTCGAAAACTTATCCAAAGAAAATTTAAAACGTGAGAAACTCTTGAGCATCAAGCAGAAATTTCACTGGACGTGTCCACTCAAATATGTGGAGCTTGTATGACCTTCAAAGAAAAAGATTATGAGCTATGTATTGAGATTGAGACAAGTGTCAGAGAAAAAGCTACTCTTCTCAAGAACTTTCAGAAGTTGGAAAACAAACTGAAAGATCTTCAAAATGATCTAAAGGAGATTAATGAACTTCATGATTATCAAAAGGAAGAAAGATATGATCTATAGAGAGAATGTACACAAGCACATAAAGATTTTAATGACCTCAAAATGAGTAAATATAATCTTTGGGTTCAATGTTAAGAACACAAAAGATTTATGAAATTCTTGAATGATAAGATTTTGAAGAATCAAGAAGTTATGGGTCAACCTCAAGATGTTGTCAAACTTCATGAGGAAATCAGAACTTTGAAAACTACATTAGCCAAATTTGTCATTAGAACAAATAATCTTAAGAAATTGCTAGGATATTGTAGAAGTTCCTCAGAAAAATCTAGAAATAAATATGATGGAAAGGTATATGTTCATGATAAGGACACCATTGTCTGCTACTTCTGTGGTAAGACTGGTCATATGACATTGAAGTGTAAAGATCGACCTAAGAAGGGTATAATCAATACTTTATGGCTAACAAAAAAGCACCAAAAACGATTTGGGTACCTAAGAAAAAGATTATTCTTGTTGCAAATGTCCTTAATAATAGGAAGCAGACACCTATCATGGTACATGGACTGGCTGCTCACAATACATGACAGAAGAAAGGTGTATGTTCAAATGTCTGACTCGCTATAATGGTGGAATAGTCACTTTTAGAGGGAATCAAAAAGGAAAAATAACCAGGATGGGTAAATTAAGTATTCATCCCTATCCTTCTATTGATAATGTTCTGTTTGTTAAGGCTTTTAAACTCAATCTTTTGAGTATAAGTCAATGTGACAGTGGATATAGTGTCTCCTTCAACAAAGATAAGTATGTCATCCTATGTAAAGATGGGTCTCCTCTATTCTCTGCTAAGAGAAAAGGTAACCTATACAAAATCATACTTGGAGATCTCACAGATCAAAAGGTATTATGCCTACTATATATTAAAGAAAATCACTGGCTATAACTTAAAAAACTTGGTCATGCAAGTTGGAGGTTAATCTCCAAAATGCGGAAAAACAACCTTGCAAGAGGTTTACCAAGTATGTCATACAAGGATGATTTATTTTGTGAGGCATGTCTAAAGGGGAAACAAATTAAAAACTCCTTTTCCAGTAAAAACATTGTTTCCACTTCTAGACCCTTGCAGTTGATACACCTTGATTTGTTTGGTCCAACCAAACCGCGTCCACAAGTGGAAATATGTATGGACTTGTCATAGTGGATGACTACTCTAGATGGACATGGGTCATGTTTCTAAACCACAAGGATGAGTCTTTTGATATCTTCTTTAAATTCTGTAAACGTGTTCTAAATGAAAAATGAGTATGCATTACTTCAATAAGAAGTGATCATGGGGGAGAATTTGAAAATGATAATTCTTAACTATTCAGTGAAGAAAATGAAACCCTTCACAATTTTTCAACACCAAGAACACATCAACAAAATGGGGTAGTTGAAAGAAAGAACAAATCTCTTCAAGAGATGGCTAGAACCATGCTTAATGATAATTCAACCCCTAAGCATTTCTGGGTTGAAGCAATGAATACTGCATGTTATTTTCAAAACAAAATTTACATAAGACCTATCCTTAAAAAGACTTCTTATGAACCGTGGAAGGACGAAAAACCCAACATATCATATTTTCATCCTTTTCGATGCAAATGTTTAATTCTCAACACAAAGGATAACTTTGGAAAATTTGACTCAAAAATGATAATGGGATATTTCTTGGATACTCTAAAACTTCAAAGGCATTTAGAGTTTACAACTAAAAAACCTTGGCAGTTGAAGAAGCTATTCATATAATATTTGAAAAAAATAAGCATGATAAAGATTTCTCAGAGCTAGATGAGTCTTTTGAAGATCTATCATTGGAAGACAACTGTATAGCAACTAGCTCGTCCAAAAAAATCCAGAGACAAAAGTGTCCACTCATCATGAAATTCAAAAAGAGGTAAGAGAACCCACTGGATGCATCATGAGAAGGAACCATCCAAAAATTTAAATCATTGGTAATCCAGTAAATTGTATCAAACAATATCATCACTTAGATCACACAGGCACACTGCACTGATATCTGAAATGGAACTCAAACACATTGATGATGCAATGCAATATGATAACTGGGTTAAGGTAATGCAAGAAGAACTTGATCAATTTCAGAAGAATGATGTTTGGAAGCTAGTTGAATTGCCAAAATGAGAGAAAGTTGTAGGAGCGAAATGGGTCTTCTGCAACAAATTGGACGGAAACAGTAAGGTTGTGAGAAACAAAGCAAGGTTAGTTGCTAAAGGATACTCACAATAAGGAGGTATAGATTACAAAGAAACTTATGCACTTGTAGCTCATTTAGAGGCAATACGCATTTTACTTTCATTTGCAACTTATAGCAATATGAAGTTATATCAAATGGATGTGAAAAACGCATTTCTAAATGGTTTAATCAAAAAGGAATTTTATGTTGGATAACCTTTAGGATTTGAAAGTGAAACCCTTCCTTAACATGTTTTTAAGCTAAACAAAGCCTTATATGGACTTAAGGAAGCTCCTAGAGCTTGATACAAAAAACTAAGTTCATTTCTCTTGAAAAAATGGTTTTGAACGAGGAAAGATTAACACATCACTCTTTCGCAAAAACTATGATTCTTAGTTTTTATTAGTGCAAGTATATGGGGACAATATCATTTTCAGTGCTACTAATGAAATGCTTTGTGAAAATTTCTCTAAGCTAAAGCAGACAGAGTTTGAAATGAGCATGACGATAGAGCTGAAATTCTTGGATTACAAATAAAACAAACACCCAATGGTATCTACATTCATAAAACTAAGTATGTGAAAGATTTACTGAATAAATTCAACATAGACGATGCAAAAGAAATGAAGACTCCAATGCATCCCATGACATACATTGGATTGGATGAAGAATCAACAAAGGTGAACAAGACTCAGTACAAAGCAATGATTGGCTCATTGCACTAACTTACCGTGTCGATGCTTGATATTATGTTCAATGTTTGTCTATGTGCAAGATTTTAAAAAGAACCAAGGGAAGTTCATCTAATTGTAGTTAAACGTACTTTTAAATATCTACTTGGAACTTCTAATCTTAGTCTTTTATTCAAAAGAAGAGAAAGTTTCAGACTTACAAGCTATTGTGATGTTGACTATGCTGGTAATAAAGTTGAAAGAAAAAGAACAAGTGGAAATTGTCACTTTATTAGAGGAAACTTAGTGAAATGGATATGCAAGAAGCAAGTCTCAACTGCATTGTCCACTGCTGAAGCTAAATATATGTCAACAACAAGCTGTTGTCATCAACTACTCTGGATAAAGAATCAACTTGAAGACTACAACATTTATGAAAGTAAAATTCCCATCTATTGTGACAATAAAGATGCTATTAGTCTTTAGAAATATCCAACATTACATTCTAGAGCTAAACATATAGAAATCAGGAATCATTTCATAAGAGATCATATTTAGAATGAGACAATGGATTTACAGTTTGTACCCACTGATGATCAGCTTGCTGACATCTTTACAAAACCCTTAACTGAAGAAAGGTTGATTTTATTAAAAAATCAACTTGCAATGATCTCTATCAATGAATTATTTAATCTCTTATGTCGTCCACTGTTGCATCCAAGGATCTATTGTCCAATGGACATTAACACACTCACAACGTTCAATATATGGACGACATATTATGCATTTATTATTATAATATAAAACGCAGTGTTTTATATCGAAACATTATAACGCTTTTTGTCGAGTCAATTTTGGAAAGTGGGCTTAATAATTGCTTTTGAAAAGGCCCAATATAAAACCTTAAAACGTCGAAAACTCTTGGCATTACTCCCTACTTTGAAACACTTCATCTTCCTCTCTGAAATTTAAACCCAAACTCTCAAACTCTTTGCAGTGGCCACCTCCAACTCCCCTGTTGTCGAGATTATTCCAACCCTTGAAATCACTATCATCCACACAAACAATGAACCTGATGTGTTGCAAACACATCTTAGTTTTAGGCTAGTTTTAGGTTATAATTTAGTTAAAAACTTAGGAAAATAGATTAGAATTAGTTTAAATTGTTGTTTATGTTTAATTTCATCTTAATTCATTACTAAAGTGTGATTTCAGGTCAAAAAGAGGAGAACTAAGCAAAAGAAAGAAGAAAAGCCATTTGAATGTTCCACGCGGATCGCGCCATGTCCCACGCGAGTCGCGCCACTATAGGAAATTTAAGCTCCAGCTCGTGGACTCCGCGCGATCAGCATGGGAGTCCACGCTATCAGCGTTGTACATTCGAAGACCCGCGCGATCAGCGCGGGAAGCCGCGCCATCAGCGCCACAGAGATTTTCTTTCCTAAATTAAACTTATTTTTTTCGAAAATTGCACAGGAAAAAGCTTTTATTACTTTAATTAAATCATTCTATAAAAGAAGGCTTCTGGGGACTGAATTACACACTCAGAATATAGCTGATACATCCTAGGAATCACAAAGAATCATTCTAAACCCTAGGAAATCAAGAATTAAGGCCAGGATTGCAACAGAATTATGTATTCAATGGCAGTTTTTGTGTTCTTGAAGCCTATGTCAGGCTAAACTTTGTATTGTGGGAAGGCCATGAACTGATGTGAACTCCTCTGTAACTTAACTGGTATTGAATGAGAATTTCTTGATTGTTTTATTTTACTCTGTTCTTCACTGTTTTATTCTTATTTGGAATTGGCCATTCTAATTAAGTATTTAGAGTTAGGATTCACAATGGGGACGTTGGGGTTCTAATTTCTGACCTTAGTAAAATAACAGTTATTCATTACCTAGGGATAGGGATGCGTGACTGCAGAACCTTATAATATAGTATTTTAAATGCTTAACTTGATAGACTTCACTAAGGAATTAGGTTTTCGATTCAGGTTAGAGGGTTAATTCACTAAGGAATTAGGGATTAACTAGAGTAG
>PYAF01000065.1:386948-398104 GCA_007407185.1 Glycine tomentella
TAAGGAATTAGGTTTTCGATTCAGGTTAGAGGGTTAATTCACTAAGGAATTAGGGATTAACTAGAGTAGGAAAGATTTATTCTCTGAACAATCAGAAATAAGCAAACTGTGTGTTATAGTCTTTTATATGCTTGATAGGAATCACTAAGGAATTAGGATTCTTATTAAAGGGCTAAATTGCTAAGAAATTAGGATTTACGAAAATAGGAAAGATATATCATTAAGTAAGCAATTGTTGTAACCAGTTAAGTGAAAGAGGTGGGGATCACAGGGGATTGTGCCTGACCACAATCATTCATTCCATTGGTAACAACTTCATTCAATTTTATTGCATTTCCTTTATAGTCTGTTTTTACTTTCAAACATTCAACACACAACAATTCTTCACGAATAATTTCTTTTTATTTTCCAATTGCATTGACTGAATATTACTGTGAATTTCACCCCAATCCCTGTGGAGAACGATACTCTACTTACCCACTTTATTACTTGAAACGAGCGATGCACTTGCCGTGATCGCAATAAGTTTTTGGCGCCGTTGCCGGGGATTGGTAAACGGATTTTTACAGTAATTTTTAATCTTTGTGATTGGAATTTTGTTACTCACCGCTTCTCTGAGTTTTATGCGAGGTTTAGTTAATTATGAGGATTTACAGTTCGACCCTGAAATTGAAAGAACCGTCCGAAGGAGACTAACCCGACAAAGAAGGAGAGAAGCAAAAAACTTTGGCTTTGATTCAATTCCTGAATTAGAGTCAAAGGCAGAGATGGCTGAAGAAAGAAATAATCAGCCAAGACCAGAAGATGAACTAATGGGGGATATTCTGGCCCCAATGTTCACAAGACCTAACTCCAGCATTGTGAGACCAATAATATAAGCTAATCACTTTGATATAAATCCTTCATTGATAGCTTTGGTGGAACGCAGTCAGTTTGGAGGAGAGGATTTTGAAGACCCACATGACTTCATTGACAGATTTCTCAGAATCTGTGACACTATCAGACACCAAGGGGTCTCAGATGATGCTGTAAGACTGAGCCTATTCCCTTTTGTTGTTAAGGGAAATGCATTGAGATGGCTGAATCGACAAACTTCCAATAGCATCTCAACTTGGGATGGCCTAGTCTCAAGATTTTTTGCCCAATACTTTTCCATGGACAAATACAACCGGTTGGTGAATGAGATTACCAACTTCACTCAGAATGGAAATCTGTGCTGCTTGGAACCGATTCCAAGAGTTAATCAGGAGATGTCCACAATATGATATGCCTGTGGGTAAGCAGGTATGAGTTTTCTTTAATGGTATGACTCCTGAATCACGCATGATTGTCAATGTTGCAGCAGGGGGTACAATAAGGTCAAAAACTGCAGCTCAGACATATGAGCTAATTAATTCTCTGGCCCGGAATGAAAATGAAAGCACTACCATTCAGCTAAAGAGAGAACCAATCCAGCTGTCCAGCAATGATGCCATGCTTGCAGAGCAGAAAATTTTGGCCCAACAGCTGGCCAAATTGACTGAGAAAATTGACAAATTACAAGTCTCTGCAGCCCAAGTTGTAGCCAGCCAACCCCATGTGATCTGTGAGTACTACCAAGGTGAGCATGAGTCTAATGTTTGCCCTATTCTTGTTGGTGCTGACCCTGTGCAAGTGAATGGTGTTTGGAATGATCAAAGGCAGCAACAACCATATCAGCAGCAGTCCTATCAAAGAAATAACAATTTTTCTGCAGGAAATAACTATCAAAGGAGATTTCAAGGAGGTGGTTTGGACTACAAATCCAATAACTACTTGCAGCCCCCTCCTATTCCAAACAAAGACATCTCTGAACTAGAAAAGGTAGTGTTGCAGCTGTCCAAAACAACAACAGAACATATCCAAGCAACCAATGCCTTTATAGCTGAAACAGGAGCTCACAGAACCAACCAAGATGCTTCCATCAGAAACCTGGAAAATCAGATTGGTCAACTTGCAAGACAGTTGGCTGAAAAACCACCAGGCCAGTTCCCAAGTGACACAATTATAAACCCAAGGGAACATGCCAAGGCCATCACAACCAGAAGTGGTAAGGTATTAACTACACCAGAAAGGCCTGAGGTAAGTAAAAAGGAAGCTGAGAAGAAAAATGCAGCAGCTGAACCAGCAAAGGAAAAAGCTGCAGAAAATTTGGATGAGCAGAATTCTGCACCTCAACCAAAGAAGTGGGACTTTTCTCGCTTTGAAAAGCCTCCATATCCGGTGCAAACCAAGCAACAATTGCAGAAGCAACAATTTGCCAGGTTCTTAGACATGTTTAAGAAGTTACACATCAATATACCATTTGCTGAGGCATTAGCTAATATGCCTAACTATGCAAAATTCATGAAAGAACTTCTCTCTAAGAAACATAAGCTGCAAGATTGTGAAACCATAGCACTCACTGAGGAGTGCAGTGCAATAATCCAGAGGAAACTTCCTCCTAAATTGAAAGATCCTGGAAGTTTTAATATCCCTATAGCCATAGGAAACATAAATGTAGGGAAAGCACTGTGTGATCTAGGGGCTAGTATAAATCTCATGCCATTATCAATGTGTAAGTCCCTAGGCATATCTGAACTTAAACCAACTACAGTTTCCTTGCAATTAGCAGATAGATCTTTGAGGAAACCATCTGGAGTAATTGAAGATGTGCTAGTGAAGGTAGATAAATTTATATTCCCTGCTGATTTTATTGTGTTAGATATGGAGGGTGAAAGTGAAATCCCTCTGCTATTAGGAAGGTCTTTTTTAGCCACTGCTCGGGCCTTGATAGATGTAGAGCAGGGACAGCTTGAGTTAAGATTAAATGATGAATCTGTTGTCTTTAATGTGTTTGATGCCATGAAGCACCCAGCTGATGAACATGATTGTTTTAGGCTGGATGTGTTGGATAATGTGATTTGTGCAGGCATTACAGCAGGTATGACAGCAGCTGGGAGTGAAGAAAATGAAGAAAATACAGCTGCAACAGAAAATTATGCAGCAGAAACAGCACTTGTGGCAGCAGCAGACATTGTTGCAGAATTTCAACATACATACCAAACAGCCACACCTGAACCTGTGCTGGAAAAACTGGAAAAAAAGGAAGACGACATTCCAGCGGGAGCACCTAAGGTTGAATTGAAGGAATTGCCTGAACACTTGAAGTATGTCTTCCTAGGTGAAAATGAAACATATCCACTCATAATCAACAGAGGGCTGGAATGACATGAGGAAGAAAATTACTGAAAGTACTCAAGGAGCACAAGACAGCCATTGGCTAGTCCATTTCTGATCTCAAAGGTATAAATCCCTCCTTTTGTACTCATAAAATTTTAATGGAAAGTGATGTTAAACCTGTAAGGCAGCCATAAAGAAGGCTCAATCCCACAATGAGAGAGGTGGTAAGAAAAGAGGTTGTCAAGCTTTTAGATGCAGGTATGATATATCCGATTTCAGACACACCTTGGGTAAGTCCAGTCCAAACCGTTCCAAAGAAGGGAGGCATGACAGTCATTCAAAATGACAACAATGACTTGATTCCTTCAAGGACCATCACAGGCTGGAGAATGTGTGTTGATTACAGGAGGTTAAATGATGCAACCCGAAAGGACCACTTTCCTCTCCCTTTCATGGACCAAATGCTTGAGAGGCTTGCTGGTCATGACTATTATTGTTTCCTTGATGGATACTCTGGGTATAACCAAATCCCAGTAGCACCAGAAGACCAAGAAAAAACAGCATTTACATGTCCATTTGGGGTGTTTGCATACCGCCGAATGCCATTTGGATTATGTAATGCGCCTGCAACCTTCCAGAGATGCATGCTTTCAATTTTCTCTAACATGGTAGAGAGAGGCCTAGAGGTATTTATGGATGACTTTTCTGTTTTTGGTCCTTGCTTTAATTCATGCTTGGCTAACTAAGCTAAGGTCCTAAAAAGATGTCAAGAGACAAATCTGGTTTTAAACTGGGAAAAATGCCATTTCATGGTAAGAGAAGGTATCGTGCTAGGCCACAAAATTTCTGAAATGGGAATTGAGGTAGATAGAGCTAAACTGTTATTAATTGAGAAATTACCTCCTCCTATTAATGTGAATGGTGTTCACAGCTTTTTAGGCCATGCAGGTTTTTACAGGCGCTTCATCAAGGATTTCTCCAAAATTTCAAAGCCATTGAGTCAATTGCTGGAGAAAGACATAGAATTTTGCTTTAATGATGCTTGTCTTGAAGCCTTTTAACACCTTGAAGCACAAACTCACCACTGCACCTGTTTTGATTGCTCCGGATTGGAGTTTGCCTTTCGAATTAATGTGTGATGCTAGTGCTTATGCAGTAGGTGCAGTTTTAGGACAGCGGAAAGAAAAGCATTTGCATGTTATATATTATGCTAGTAAGATCTTGAATGAGGCACAAGTAAATTATGCCACCACTGAAAAAGAGATGCTAGCTGTGGTGTATGCCTTAGATAAGTTTAGATCATATTTAGTAGGCTCTAAAGTGATTGTGTACACTGACCATACAGCCCTGAAATTTCTGTTGCATAAGCAAGATGCAAAACCACGCTTGCTGCGTTGGATGCTTTTATTGCAGGAATTCGACCTGGAAATCAGAGATAAAGCTGGAGTGGAGAACAAATTGGCTGATCACTTGTCTAGGATTCAGGAGAAAGACTTGCAAGATGGACCAGAGTTTGAAATCAATGAGTCTTTCCCTGATGAGCAAGTGCTTGCTGTGCAATTCAGCCCATGGTTCGCTAACATGGCCAATTTTAAAGCTGCTGGAATTATGCCTGAAAACTTCAATTGGCAGCAGAGAAAGAAGTTCCTGCATGATGCAAGAGGTATTTCTGGGATAACCCTTTCTTATATTTTCAATGCACTGACAATGTTATCCGCAGATGTGTAGCTGAGACCGACGTGCCGAATATTCTGTGGCACTGTCATGCCTCTAACTATGGAGGCCATTTTGGTGGAAATAGGACTACACACAAAGTTCTGCAATGTGGCTATTATTGGCCAACACTCTTTAAAGATTCTAAGGACTTTGTGATGCAGTGTGATAGCTGTCAAAGGACAGGTAACATTTTCCGCAAGGATGAGATGCCACTAAACAACATCCAAGAGGTGGAACTGTTTGATGTGTGGGGGATTGATTTCATGGGGCCTTTCCCTAAATCATTCTCTAACCAATACATCTTGGTTGCTGTGGACTATGTTTCCAAGTGGGTTGAAGCAGCAGCTTTACCCACCAATGATGCTAAAGTGGTGGTTTCATTCTTAAGGAAGAACATCTTCACCAGATTTGGGGTGCCAAGAGCAATCATCAGTGATGGAGGGACTCACTTCTGCAACAAGCAGTTTGATAGCTTGTTAGCTAAGTATGGAGTCAAACACAAAGTGGCTACCCCTTATCATCCTCAAACAAGTGGCCAGGTAGAAATTTCCAACAGAGAATTGAAAAGAATCTTGAAAAAAACTGTTGGAACATCAAGAAAAGACTGGTCCAAAAAGCTTGATGATGCTTTGTGGGCATACCGGACTGCATTTAAAACTCCTATAGGTATGTCTCCTTTTCAGCTTGTCTATGGTAAGGCTTGTCATCTCCCTATTGAACTTGAACATAAAGCAATATGGGCAACTAAGTTTTTAAATTTTGAACTAACAAAAGCTAATGAAAAGAGGTTGCTTCAGTTGAATAAATTAGATGAGTTCAGACTAGCTGCATATGAGAATGCCCGAATCTACAAAGAGAAGACAAAGAAGTGGCATGACAACCAAATCCGCCCAAAGGAATTCGTTCCTGGCCAACAAGTATTGCTATTCAATTCTCGCCTGCGACTTTTTCCAGGTAAGCTTAAGTCACGTTGGTCTGGACCCTTCCTTGTAAGGGAAGTTTATCTATATGGCACAGCGGAGATTTCACCATTGGATAGTGACAGAGCCTTCAAGGTAAATGGTTATCAATTGAAGCATTATTTTGGGGGAGGTGTGGACAGAAATTCAGTTTCTATTCCACTCAAGGCTACTGAGGATTGACAAGAGGCAGGCGTCTAGCTTAAGACGTTAAACGAGCAAACTTCTAATGTACATACCTGATGTTTTGAGTTATGTTTTCAAATTGATAGTAATAGGCTTATTTTTCTGCATATTCCATAGTAATTAATTCAGATTCATGCATTGCTAGATAGGGTTGAATTCTTTATGATTTTGATAGCCTTAGGATTAGGTCCAAATACTTTCATTTAGAATCATTTTTGTAGCATTTTATTTCCATTTGGTTGATAAAATAAAAGAGAAAAATAAAAGATCAGGAAAAAGCTGTCAAAAGAGTCTGGCGCTAACCGCGCCAGACTTGGCGCCATCCGCGCCACAGCTCGGTCAATCCACGCTAATAGCGTGAACTCTCGCGCTGATCGCGTGAGATGTTCGACCTTGGGCCTTGTTTTTACATCAGTCCACGCGATCCGCGTGGGTTGTGGTGCCATCCGCGCCAATCTTTCGAATGGTCCACGCTAACCGCGTGACTTCCCGCGCTGACCGCGTGAGGTGGACGCCAGGCAGCCCTTCCAGTGACTTATGGCGTAATCAGCGCCATATTCCGCGCGGACCGCGCGGGGCATTGAAACTGCTTTTAAATTTAAAACTTCCTCATTCGCGCCTCAATCTATTTTCTTCTCCCAAATCTCTCCACACCTGCCGCCCAAACTCCAGCACCACCATCAACCTTCATTCACCATTACCACCATTAGCCTTCATAATCTTGTTCTCTCTCTCTCCCTGAGTACTCTCTCCTATTTCCAGTTTCTCCTGTTCTCAGTTTTACTTAAACCCAGGGAATCACTTGCATTTGCTACCATGGCTGGGGACAAGGTAATATTCTGAACTGATTTGCTTTATAATGTATAATGGTATGGTGCAGAAGCATTGGAAACCCAAGTCTCACTAACCTAGGTCATTCACATTATGTTTTGATGAACTTCATGCCAAAACCTGAGGGTAGAGACCTACATGCTGTTGTCCATGGAGTATTCTTTGATTGATTTTGAATTTTGATGTTGATGGACAATGAAAATGGGGTTGTGTTTAATGAGTTCTGAGGATGCCCATAACTTGTTTGATAAATTGCCTGTGTGAGAATCCATTCATTTTTCTTGGTTGGGTTTCCAACAAACTCCACTTTAGCATGGGGTTGCACTTGATATGATTTGATTGAACTGAACCCCACTAATTTGATTGACATTTTGAAGGCTGAGTGGATGAAGCACATTGATTGATAATAGTTATTTGTTGTGCAAGGAATTTGTCATAAATGCTTGCAAAATGCATCACTTGAATTTATGGTTTATGTGGTAACAGTGTTTGCATGCAATCTTTGACTTCTGAGTTGTTGGTGCACCAAGAAATGACACAAGTTTTAATGTTTAATGCACATATTTGTTTTGATCTTGAACTGAAATTGTTTGAATTGTGTCATGTTAGCTTCAGATTAAATGACTTATGGACATTCATTGGGCTAAATCTGGGAATCTAGATGGTGACCTTCATTTTTCTGTTATGTTATGCAAGCTGGTGAATGGAATGAACCTAAATCTGGGAATCCAAAGCACTGCGAAATTCTGAGCAGCTTGTTTTCCAGAAAAATTATACATATGCTTGTTTTGTGAAGAAACTGAACTGTGCTATTCATTTATTGATCACGATTCTCTGATGCACAGTATTACTGCATTAGTTATTGATTGTCTGCCTTGATCTACTGGAAGGAACAAATTTGGGAATTATTGAATCATGCATATACATATGGATTTTGTTCTAAGTTTCAGGGAAAACAGGTTGAAAAAGGCAAGAAGAAGAGCATTGCTGCGGGTGACAGCAAGAGGGCCAGAGTTCATAGCTTTAATGAGGCCAGATTCCGATCTGCTGAGTGCCAGGAACGCTTTGATACCTGGTACCTTCCCAAGAAAATTATTCCAGAAAAGAAAATCCTTTGGGAAGCGCTTCCAGAAGGGAACCCAGTGCGTGAAGTCATTCTCAGGCGACAGTGGCAGCGCTTAGTCAATTTCCCCGAGCCTAGTTCCAGCACTATTTTGAAGGAATTTATGGCTAATGTTAATCCAGATACAGTCACAAGTAGCAGACTCTCATGGGTGAGGGGTGTCCAAGTTTCTTTTGATGAGAAGGCAATTGAGCGCTTCTTGGACACCCGCTATGATCCTTTTGGAAGATGCGACTTCAGTCATTTGTATATGAGGATGCAGCCCGATGCGTTGACAAAGTTGTACAGGGATGACGTCCCTCAGCTTGCTACCACCATCCGCAGGGCCATCACAGGCCTATACACTGCTTGGAAGCCCAAACCAGGGCTAGATTACATACCAGAAAAGCTGTGGAAGCATGATTTAGTTGGAGATGCCGCTTTTTGGCATCAGTTTATTAACCACACAGTCATCCCTTCTACAAATATGACTGATGTGAATGTTGAGAGGGCTGCCCTGCTTTACACACTTCGGGATGAAGGTAATCTCTACATTTCTCACATTCTTTCTAACCGTATTCTTCACATAATACAGGATGCTAGCGGCAAGTCTTGGCTGGCACATTCCTCCCTTATTCTGCATCTATGTCGACATGCGGGGGTGGACATTGATGATGACGAGCCCATGGACGTCCGCCATGAAGACAGCAGCTGATGAGCAGGTTCTCCGAGCCTCGAAGCTCAAACCTGAGGAGCTCGCAACCCGCAGTCCTAGAGATGTACCAATACCAGCTGATCCTCAGCCAGCTCAGCCACCAACAGACGCAGCACCACCAGTCACAGCTTCTTCCACCACTCCTGGACATGAGCCGCTCTACACAGATTCTCCCACCTATTTGGCCTTCCAGGAGTTTGTCAGGACTCAGCTTTCCCAACAGACTAGCATGCTTGGAGCCATTTGCAGACACTTGGGCATTTCACCTTCTGAGTACCAGCTCCCAGTTACACCACCAGCCACAAATATTCCTCCTGAACCCTCAGCTGTAGCAGATCCAGAGTTATCAATTCCAGAGCCCTCTCAGGCCACTGAGACTGAAACCATTGATGAGAGAGGAGCAGGAGAGGAGTGACCAGGACCCATTTTATTATTTTGTTTTGTTTCGTTTTTTATGTTTTATTTTGATTCTGCACTTTAGACACATGAACCTTCTGCACATTTATATTTCTGCATATATATATAGTATAGTTTCTAATTAAAATTTTGCACATAAAAAAACCTGTTTAGATTAATGTTTCCGTTTGTTTGCGATTTTCCAAATAATGCTGAAATTTTTCCCAAGCGCTTTGACCTTATTTGTTGTTGCTGGGGCCAGCAATTTCTAAATCTGGGAATGGACGCGCATACGCATTATTTCGCAAATCACAATCAAGGAACAAATGATGTCTAACAGAATTTTTTTTTCAAAAATAAATAAACAGCACATCAGAATTTTCAAGATAAAAGTTAATGGACACAGTAATGGATAAGAGTTCTTTGATAAAAGCTTGATGAGATGAAACATAGCATGAACTGCATCATACATGAATGGAATTGTGATTGTTGGTATGTGATATGCATGTTGAAGTTGAAATGATACTTGAAATAAAGTCAGCTGAGATTGACTTGAGTTTAAACACCTGTAAGATTTTGAGCCAAACAGTGGTAATTTTCTTTCTGAGAGACTCCATTTTCATGGTATTCTAGAACTTGAATTGTTTCTCTGGATGCAGGTGTGATTTGATATGATTAAGGCAGATTTTTCTTCTGAAACTAGGGCCAGATTGACTCACCACAATTATTTTCCATTTGTACCTCATTTGAGCCTAAGCCTTTCGTTTCAAATTACCCAAATCAGAGCTTTATCCATTGACCAATCTCCCTGAGGCTAGAAAAAGTAGAATACAAGTCCATGACAGCAGAAAAACTGGGAATTGTCCATCAAGGCATAGAGGAAAACAAGTTGATACCAACTGGTATGGAAGTCAGGAGAGTAAAACAAACAAGGCCAGTTGGAAAATAATAAGCCTGAGAATATCAGCTGAAAATCTGAATAGTTGCTGTATTTTGTTTAATTTGAGCAAAAGAAAAGAAAAAGAAGAAAAAGAGAAAGTTATTTGTTTTGCTTTATAAAGAATAAATTGTTGAATAAGAATGCCAGGTTTTGAAAAGATGAACAAGGAAGATAGATGACCACAGGATTGGGAATTAGGGACTGGATCTAGCCTCATGTTAGTCACTTTTCCAAAGAATTCCTACCTTTAACCTAGCCAAGTTACAAGCCGGAAAGACCTTTTGATCAAGTTGTGCTTGCATCTGTTGAGAATATTTTCAAGCTTATGGTAGTGTTGTGATTATGTTGAGTGAGAGATTGATCAACCCGATACACTTGAATAAATGAGTGATTAAACACATGTCTGTGAGGAATACTCAAGTTGCTCTTATAAATTGACAGCATTGAAAGTGTCATGAATGGCTTTGATTTGAATTTGATCATACATAGCATGATGATTCTAGGATTGTAGCTTGTGGTTTAGTTTGATCATTGATTCTTACTTAGTCTTGAATTCTTTCTGTTGTTGGGGACAACAACTTTCAAATCTGGGAATTGTTTGATGTGTTGCAAACACATCTTAGTTTTAGGCTAGTTTTAGGTTATAATTTAGTTAAAAACTTAGGAAAATAGATTAGAATTACTTTAAATTGTTGTTTATGTTTAATTTCATCTCAATTCATTACTAAAGTGTGATTTCAGGTCAAAAAGAGGAGAACTAAGCAAAAGAAAGAAGAAAAGGCATTTGAATGTTCCGCGCGGATCGCGCCATGTCCCACGCGAGTCGCGCCACTATAGGAAATCCAAGCTCCAGCTCATGGACTCCACGCGATCAGCGTGGGAGTCCACGCTATCAGCGCTGTACAATCGAAGACCCGCACGATCAGCGCGGGAAGTGTAACACCCCGTAGGCCTCCGACGTGTTATCATTCATAATATCAGTTTAACGTTTAAAACATAGTTTATAAAACTCAGCGGAAGCACAGAATCGCTTTTCTTGATACATTATGTATGAAATAACATCAATCTCATAAAAGTCACACACAAAACACATATAGCAAACCCCTGCTGATCCAGTTTCTCATAACGCAT
>PYAF01000065.1:398204-416368 GCA_007407185.1 Glycine tomentella
CAAGAGCCAGCCATGCTAGGAGGAAAACCATCTCCTAGGGAGGTCCATATCTATCCATTGGCCAACAGATCTATCACAGTCATATCACAGCACAATATCAAGCACATATGCATACGTACATCATTATGAGGATGCAACTACCAATGCATGCATCATGAAATGACCACCACTCCCCCGGAGTGTGGTGTGGCACACAAGACGGGAATTCATCCCCCAGAGACACTGAACTTACCTGGTAAGGTCTCAGTCAGCAATTCCTTCCCAAGTCTGTGGCTCCCGCCAACAATAGTCTCACAATCAATGCCTAACCAAGGCATATGCAATTTCACATCAAAACCAGACCACAGACATGAAATTCACAATATATATATACATCATACAGAAATCCCCTATCCTAGGGTTCCAGCCAACTCAACCTACACTAGGCTGCTCTAAGACCACTCAAGGTCCATCAGGATGGAATACAATCCATCTGAGTCCTTCTAGACTCGCGTGGGTCTTCAAGTGACTCGCGTGACATGGCAGAGTCATCTGCCCTATATTACACATATGGCGCGCGTCGCGCCGCACCCCAAGTGGGTCGCGCCCTATGTCAGAACCACCATAAACTTAGATTCATGCTTAACTAAGCTTAACATATACTTACGAATTCAATCTATTACATTTGGCGCCATCAGTGCCAATCCTGGCGCCACCGGCGCCGCACCCTTAAGCGCCGAAAATAAAAGTCCTTACAGGAAGTCGCGCCATCAGCGCCACAGAGATTTTCTTTCCTGAATTAAACTTATTTGTTTCGAAAATTGCACAGGAAAAAGCTTTTATTACTTTAATTAAATCATTCTATAAAAGAAGGCTTCTGGGGATTGAATTACACACTCGGAATATAGCTGATACATCCTAGGAATCACAAAGAATCATTCTAAACCCTAGGAAATCAAGAATTAAGGCCAGGATTGCAACAGAATTATGTATTCAATGCAGTTTTTGTGTTCTTGAAGCCTATGTCAGGCTAAACTTTGTATTGTGGGAAGGCCATGAACTGATGTGAACTCCTCTGTAACTTAACTGGTATTGAATGAGAATTTCTTGATTGTTTTATTTTACTCTGTTCTTCACTGTTTTATTCTTATTTGGAATTGGCCATTCAAATTAAGTATTTAGAGTTAGGATTCGTAATGGGGATGTTGGGGTTCTAATTTCTAACCTTAGTAAAATAACAGTTATTCATTACCTAGGGATAGGGATGCGTGACTGTAGAACCTTATAATATAGTATTTTAAATGCTTAACTTGATAGACTTCACTAAGGAATTAGGTTTTCGATTCAGGTTAGAGGGTTAATTCACTAAGGAATTAGGGATTAACTAGAGTAGGAAAGATTTATTCTCTGAACAATCAGAAATAAGCAAACTGTGTGTTATAGTCTTTTATATGCTTGATAGGAATCACTAAGGAATTAGGATTCTTATTAAAGGGCTAAAATGCTAAGAAATTAGGATTTACGAAAATAGGAAAAATATATCATTAAGTAAGCAATTGTTGTAACCAGTTAAGTGAAAGAGGTGGGGATCACAGGGGATTGTGCCTGACCACAATCATTCATTCCATTAGTAACAACTTCATTCAATTTTATTGCATTTCCTTTATAGTCTATTTTTACTTTCAAACATTCAACACACAACAATTCTTCACGAATAATTTCTTTTTATTTTCCAATTGCATTGACTGAATATTACTGTGAATTTCACCCCAATCCCTGTGGAGAACGATACTCTACTTACCCACTTTATTACTTGAAACGAGCGGTGCACTTGCCGTGATCGCAACAGAACCCTTTGTTCATGTTGAACACTTTTTCAACATTTAGGAACTCAAAAACGTTGGTTTAAAGCTCAACGAGACTTTATTATTCTGTGGTCCCAGACAATTTTTCAATGAGCCGCAAACTATATACCCAGAACTCATCAAAACCTTTTGGAGGAGTGTTGAGTTTGTCAACAAGAAGATGATAGCATCCAAGGTTCTGGAGTCAAAGTTGTATAGTCCAACGACACTATCACCAAGGCAATAAGGTCCCTTCATGAAGGAAGTACCTACCAAGAAGGACGAGAGAAGAACTATGACTCCCATGTAACAAGGACACTCTATAGGGAAAATACTGAGAAAGCAGGTGATCACAAGACTATAGTGTACAACCTTATGTCTGAGAAGGCTAAGATTTAGGCCAACATTCTTAATAAGAGTGTTCTCCAAACAGAAGGCTCAAAGACAATACTGTCAGATCTTCACAAGTGTGTTCTTTTTCATTTGATGGAGAATCTGCCCTTTGACCTGCCACACACCATCTACATCAACATCTTGAGAAACCTGAAAGGCTTTGGTGGTCTGGACGACATCTATTAGGTTGATCTCATCAACAAGATGTTGTGGGATCAAGGCGTGTATCACGTATTCAACAAAATGAAAGATGATTCTAAGCACACCCTAATAGCTGATGGAGGTCCATGACAAGCTAAAGGTCTAGAAGGAGAGCTTGAAGCACTTCCTTTGGTGAGCTTTAAAGGACCAATGACAAGAGCTAGAACTCAAGCACTTCAAAACCACATCCAAAGCTAACTTGGACAAGCATGAAGAAGCACACCAACTCAAGGATAACAAGGGCTGGATTTTGATGTCTCAAGTTCAATTTAATTCCATAAATTCCAGCACTTGTTAGTAGCAAAAATGGTTGCAATAGAAAGACCTTTAGAGGCATTTGTGTAAAGCATTGTAGGTGCACTTGTATGTAATTGTTGGTTGCACCTTAAGGCTTAAAATGCTGCACCTTAAAACTTAAAATACTGCACCTTAGGCATGGTTTGGATCTGCCAAGAGTCACTTCCATTTAACTTGCATTAGGCTTCTAAGTGTGTACTACAAGCTTCATTTGCATTGTCATTTTAATTTGTATTTCCCTTGCATTTGCTTTGTAATTTCGTTGCCTATATAAGCTGGTCCAAAACTAAATGTAACTAACTTTTGTTCATAATTTGCAAATCAGAATTTGTGTTGAGAGTTTCTCTCTTTTTCTTGTGCAAGAACCTCTTGTTTCTTATCAATAACTTCATGCTATTGTGACGATTCTTCCTAGGCTTATTAGAGAGCTTCTCCATGGTGTCTTCCATCTTCATCCCTAACTTTTCTTCCATCATCCATTGCTTCAATTAAAAGCTTCCAACTAGCTACAAGTTCACGTGAAGTTGGACAACTTGTGTGTTCTTGAAGTTTCTTAAAGAGTGGGTTTCAATGCAAGGTACATTTGGGAAATTCAATGGCTAATGGGTTCAGCCATACATCAATAGCAAATGGTCTAGTCGTTGCTAAAAAACATAAGTTTAGTAAGACTAACCTAAAATCTAGGAAAGTAGCTTTAGAACAAAGCCAATAGGAGGCTCCTCAGGTGGATCTGGACGGTATCAACAACAGGAAGGAGAATAGGCTAGCCAAAGCCATTGCTGATGAAGATCAAGGTCTGAACATCTTTGGTATCTCCAAAAAGATTGATTAAGCGTTTTTAATTTAGCATTTTTCTATTCTTCTTACCGTATTTTACTTCTCTTAGATTCATATTTTCTCACTTTAACTTAGTTTTGGTCTTAGGCAAATAATTGGGCTTAATTGATAATTGTTACTTATTTTCAGATTTTGTGCTTACTTGACCTATCTTCCTTGTGCAGGACCTAAAGGATTATACAAAACCCCAAATGGAGCATATGAGTAGTCCCTGGAAAGCTAAGGAAAAGATTTACAATTTTGTCAGAGATAAGCATAGGCCAATTATGCCGGTTTGAGGGTCAAATTAGGCTTAGAAGTCAGAACCTTTGGATTTGAGTTTTGGGCTACTAGTGCGGGTTTTGATTGGTGCAATTAACATCATTAGTTAGTTTAGATGGGCCTTATCAGAGCCCATCCTTAATTCTGTTCAGTCACTATATATTAGTATAGCTAGGAGTTACTTGAAAGAGGATAAAACAGAATTTCTAGCTTCTTATGCAAGTTTTCAGAATTAAAATATTTTCTCTCTTTTCCTCTCATATGTTTTTCATTGTTCTTCTTCCTTTCATATCTATTCTTCTAGTTTCTTACACAAATTTCATGACTCTTCCACTGATGATGATCATGGAAGGCTAAACAATCAATTAATCTAAAGATCTAGTCCAAGCAACGAGAATTTGAGTTCTGGTTTGGTATTTTAATTTTTATGTGAATGTTCATTTTCTTCTTTAATCCTATTTTTGATTTTCATGATTATGAATATTTTTAGGATTGAAAATGGATTAAGTTATAGATTTATTTCCTAATTTTGAATTTAAATCATAGATTGTTTGGATGATATTTTAATCTGGTTTCTGATTTCAATTGATTTAGGAGTTAATTCAATTGAACTGCTTCAAATGATATTGAATGAACCTTTATAATATGATCATTATCTGATAACTATAATAATTCACACTCCTTGGTTTGATGAATTGGATTGATATTCTTGAATCTATTTTAAAACATTTCTTTTATCAATTCTGTTAGTTTCTGCGATTCTTGTTTGTGTTTCTGCAATTTTTGTTCATTGTATGCAAACTATTTGATAAAATTCCCCTGTTGTTTATAAGTGGATTAAGTCAGGAACTAAATTGGATTTTATCTGAGTCAGCCTAGGTTAATCTTTTGCTACATAATTATCTTAGTTTTATTTTTTTTAGCAATTCGACAGTCGTTATCAAAACTGACGCCATTACCACATATAGAGTTCATTGTGTGCCAACTTTAATCCACTCATCATTACATAATAGTATAGGTACAATTGATATTAGTATAGTATAATTGCATTCGTCTCTAAAATATTCTATTTGTAGAAAGATAGATTGATTGATACATAGAAGATAGATAGATAGATTGATTGATTGAAAGATAGATAGAAAGATAGACAGATAGATTGATAAATTAATAGATAGATAGAAGATAGATAGATAGATAGATAGATAGATAGATATAGATAAAAGATAGATAGATTGATAGATTGATATATAGATAGAAGATAGATAGATATAGATGAAAGATAGATAGATAGATTGATAGATAAAAAGATAGATAGATAGAAATTATTTTTACAAAAATCAAAAATAATTTTTAGATATTTACTGTGTTAATTTTTGAATATATATATATATATATATATATACATATATATATATATAAAAAAAAAATTGTTTGGGCCAATTTTCCATTTTCTATATCATTTCAGCAAATATTGTGAACAATGTTCTTGTAGAGTAGTTGTTTGTTATTTCTGTGATTTATATCACTGATGAGTTGAACTATGCATGACTAGGTCCAAACCAAGTGACTTGCATTCATATGATCCTGAGATAGATAGGACATTTCATAGTTTGAGTAGATATAATAGAAGCATAGTTTTGGATAGTAGTATAGTGTATTCTGAGCATTATGTTTCTAAGTTTTCTGTTTCTGAACCTTCTGTTTCTATTTTCAAACATTCTGATTCTGAAATTGTTGTTGATAAATGGCTGATAACAATTAAACTCTTAAGGAATTGGCTACAACTGATGATGCTTATCAACCTTGGTGTATTCAATATCTTGAGACAAAGGTCAATTATGAGCTAAAATCTGGACTAATCCATTTGCTTCCAATGTTTCATGGCCTTACAGGTGAAGATCCACATAAACATCTTAAAGAGTTTCATGTAGTGTGTTCCACCATGCGACCACATGACATTCATGAGAACTTTGTGAAGATGAAGACATTTCCATTCTCTTTGGATGGTGCGGCTAAGGACCGGTTGTACCTTCAACCAGATCATATCAACACTTGGACATATATGAAGAGAAGATTTTTAGAGAAATTCTTCCCTGCATCCAGAACGACATCCATTCGAAAAGAAATTTGTGGTATAAGGCAACTACCTGGAGAGACATTATATGAGTACTGGGAGAGGTTCAACAAGCTATGTACTACCTGTCCTCACCATCAAATCAGTGAGTAATTATTGATCCAGTATTTTTATGAAGGGTTGATGTTAATGGACAGGAATATGATTGATGCTGCCAGTGAAGGCGCTTTAATGGACAAGACTCTCATTGCTTCAAGGCAATTGATTTCCAACATGACAGCAAACTACAAGCAATTTGGTACTAGAGTAACTGTACCATCCAAGGCTGCTACAAATGAAGTTTCTGCTATACAACTTGGACAATCATTCAAACCTCAACAACAACAGTATAATCCTTACTCCAACACTTATAATCCTGGTTTGAGAGATAATCCAAACTTGAGGTATGGTCTTGGTCCAATACAACAACAATAAACACAACAACTGCAACCATTCAGACAAAAACAATATCAATCCACAACAAGAAAATACCAAGCTCCCCCGGTCAAACAACAACAATTACAACAATATGCACCTAAACATACAAAACTTGTGCAGAGCAGTTCTGGACCTTCATTGGAGGACCTGATGAAGCAAATGGCAACCAGCAACATTCAGTTTCAACAACAATTACAACTGTCAACCAGATGCAGCAACAAGGTTCTAGCAACATTCCAACAAAGGCAATTATTAATCCAAAGAATGCGAGTGCTATTACCTTAAGGAGTGGTAATGAGCTTCCAAATTCAACAGATGTTGGTGCCAAAATTGATGATGGTGTCAAAATATATTCTGCACCAAAACAGAATCCTCTACCTTTTCCTTCTAGATCAATTTCTACAAAAAATGTGGAGCTTGATTATGATCTTCTTGAGACTTTCAGGTGGGTGGAAGTCAACATTCTCCTCTTGGATGTCATTAAACAAATTCCAAAATATGCAAAGTTCTTAAAGGATTTGTGCACCCATAAGAAGAAGTTGTAGGGAAATGAACAAGTGAAGATGGACAAAAATGTTTCTACACTTATAAAGAGCAAAATTGTTGCTTCCATTCCACCATCCACCTTGCCACAGAAGTGCAAAGATCCTAACACTTTCACTGTCCCTTGCACAATTGGAGATTACACTTTTACAGATGCAATGCTTGACCTTGGAGCATCGATTAATGTTATGCCCACATCAGTTTACGGGTCTTACATCTTGGTGATTTGAAACCCACCGGTGTTGTCATTCACTTAGCCAACAAGAGTGTTGCCCTTCCACTTGGAGTTATTGAAGATGTGCTGGTGCGAGTTAATGATCTGATGTTTCCATCTGATTTTTACATTTTGGATATGAAGAATGAGTTTTCTAGCCATGGTTCCATACTGATCCTAAGGAGACCATTCTTGATGACAACCAAGACCAAAATTGATGTGCATGCAGGAACTCTTTCCTTGGAGTTTGGTGATGATGTTGTCCATTTCAACATTTTTTAGGCCATGGGACATCATGTAGAGGAGCATTCTATCTTCCTTGTATATATCATTGATGTTGCAGTAGATAGTGTAGATATTTGTACAAATTTACTTTCTGAATTTTTTGACTTTTCTGATTTTGATCTTAGTTCTTTTAATTGTACTTGTGATGATTCTGCTGTTATGAGTAGTATTTGTGCAGAGATTTCCTATACACTTCACTCTGATTGTGTTGCAGGTACAGGTGCAGGTGTTGATTCTCATATCTCACTTCCATCAGCCATCAACCTCTCATTACCATCCACCATTTAGCCACCTTCCTTGGAGCTGAAGCCACTACCTGAGAACCTTAAATATGCCTATTTTGATGACGCTCAGAAGCTCCCAGTCATCTTATCTAGTAGCCTATCACTTCAGCATGAAGAAAAGTTGTTGCATGTTCTGAGAGGCCACAAAAAGGTCGTTGGATGGACGCTTGCTAACCTTCCTGGAATAAATCCTTCTATATGCATGCATCAGATACTCTTGGAGGATGATTCTAGGCTAGTAAGGCAGCCACAGAGGAGGCTGAATCTCATCATTCTAGATGTGGTGAAGAAGGAGGTGATGAAGCTACTAGTTGTAGGGATCAGCTATCCCATTTCAGATAGCACATGGGTTTCACCTGTCCACGTGGTCCCTAAGAAGTATGACATCACTATTGTGAGAAACTAGGATAATGAGTTGATTCTGACTAGAGTTGCCAACAATTTGTGAGTTTGCATTGACTATAGGAGACATAACCAGACAACTCGCTAGGACCATTTTCCTCTCCCATTCATTGACCAGGTTCTGGAAAGGTTGGCAGGTAAATCACATTATTATTTTCTTAATGGTTTGTTAGGTTACATGCAGATTCTTATTGCATTGAAGGACCAACACAAGACCACATCACTTGTCCATTTGGCAGATTTGCCTACACCAAGATGTCATTTGGCCTATGCAACGCTCCTAGCACCTTCCAGATGTGCATGGTCAATATCCTTTTGGATTTATTAGAAAGTTGCATGGAGGTGTTTATGGATGATTTCACTGTTTATGGTTCCTCTTTGATGCATGTTTAGATAGCCTGTCTAGAGTTTTTGACCGATGTATTGGGACTAACCTTGTTCTTAACTTTGAGAAATGCCATTTTATGGTGCATGAAGGTATAGTCTTAGGGCATTTGGTCTCTAGTAGAGGTATTGAGGTTGATAAGGTCAAGATTGATGTTATTACTTCTCTATCTTACCCTGCTTTTGTGTGGGAAGTGCGTTCTTTTCTTGGACATGCAAGTTTTTATGGGAGATCCAATCATCCAGGATTTCAGCAAAATTGAACTGCCATTGTCCAAGCTTCTCCAAGAGAACATAGACTTTATGATTGACCAGCATTGCAAAAAGGCATTTGAGGAGTTAAAGAAGAAGCTTACTACCTTTCCCATCATACAACCACCAAATTGGGAGCTTCCCTTTGAGCTCATGTGTGATGCCTCTAACTATGCGCTTGGGGCTGTGTTGTCATAGAGATTTTATAAACTATCCCATGTCATTGCTTATGCTTCACACACTTTAGATGCAGCCCAAGTTAACTACACGACCACTGAGAAGGAGCTTTTGACTATTATTTTTCCTTTAGATAAATTCAGATCTTATTTGCTTTGCTCCCATATCACTGTCTTTACTGACCATGCAACTTTAAAGTACCTGTTGAAGAAGTTTGATGCTAAACATTAGATTGATCATGTAGATGCTTCTTCTTTAGGAGTTTGATATTGAAATTAAGGACATGAGTTATGCAGAAAACTTGGTTGTTGATCATTTGAGCAGGATCGAGGGACCTGTTGAGTCCTTTCCTATTACGAATAATTTCCCTGATGAGCATTTGATGCATTTGCATTCATCACATGTTACACCTTGGTTTACTAACATTGTGAATTTCATTATTGCATCAGTTGTTCCACCTCATGCATCTAGATCTCAAATAGATAAACTTAAGAGTGTTGCTAAATATTAAGTGTGGGATGATCCTTATTTGTGGGTTGAAGCTAAGGCTACTAGAACTAATGATTCTAAAGTTGTTATAGATTTTGGGATGATCCTTATTTGTGGGATGATCCTTTTGTTATTACTAAGGTTCTTCCCCATGGTGTAGTTGAGATTAAAATTGAAGTTATCGACAAGGTCTTCAAAGTGAATGATCACCAACTCAAGCTATTTCATGAAAGCCCTCAAGTGGAGGAGAAATGTATGGCAGACCTCTATTTGGTCTTCCAATTTTATGTGATGATGTGCCTTGAATGACACTTGAGGAGTTTCCTTGTCCCTTCTTTTGTATGTTGTCTCTTTGGTTGCATAACAAAAGTTCAAAGAAAAAAAATAAAATAAAAAAAGAAGTACAAGAAAAAAAATTGCAATAAAAGTGTGTGTGTGTGGTTCATTTTCATCCTTGTAAGTTCTTTTTATTTTAATTTTGTTGTTCTCCACCTTGTTTCCTTGTTTCTACCCCTCTTTTTTACTTGTTGGCTTACTCCCCATTACCCCTCTTTTCTCTTAGTTTTAGCCTAAATATCTTTCTCTTATCCACCCTTACCATAATCATACATTTCAAACCAATAAAAGCCCTTTTGATATTTTGAGGCATGTATATTTCAAGTTGAATGAATAGAGTCTTGTCAATATTTAGATGTGCTAGTTACATGTGGTGTTTGAGTGTAAACACAAAACCATAAACATTTGATGAGGTTGAATGATGTTCTTTGAGAGATTTCTATCACCTTTGTACATTCTTAATATTAACTTGACTACTTTTTCACTTTGTACTTTGTGATCATGTGTTCATGGATTGCTTGTTACCTTAATATCATTCTTCCATTTTCCATCTTTCTCACTTTGGTGCATTATTAGGATCCATTGAAAAATGTGTGTGCCTTGTTCATACCTTATTTTTTAGTTTGTGGTTTATTCTAGTTTAATTTTTTTCTTAGTCTTTCTTTTAGTTTTTCCCAGCAGTGAAGAAGATATATTGTGGGGGAATTAACCTAAAAGCTATGAAAGTTGCTTTGGAACAAAGACAATAGGAGGCTCCTCAGGTGGATCTGAACGGTATCAACAAGAGGAAGTAGAAGAGGCTAGTCAAAGCCATTGCTGATGAAGATCAAGGTCTAAACATCTTTGGTATCTCCAAAAAGATTCAAAAGATAATGGTTGAGCAACAGAAGAGAAAGAAAACAAGGAAGTAGTCCCAGAAAGAGGAAGAAGAAGAGGAACTTCTCATAAAGGAGCACAGGATGAAGAAAATACATGAGCAATCTACTACGTCCACCCTATGAGTCCAACGGTTGAAACCTCAATCCCACAAAGGTTGAAAGACCTAAATCAGACTAATAAAGAAGATGAAGGATTCGTACAAGCTGCTCTTCAGAAGAGGAAAATAGCTACCCTAGTTGCTCCTACCCAAAAAGAGAAAAAAAGTCCAACCAGCCCCTGAACCACGTGAATATGTCATCCCCTATGTGATACTAAGACACATCTAGACAAGGGAGACCAAAGCTAATTCCAAGATTAGTGAGAAGGAGTAGGTATTTTCCTTCATGGGGAACAAAGAGGATCAAGCTTCATCATCATTAGATAGTGAGTCCACAGATGGTACTCCTATCTCTCTTCTCTGTAAACATATTTCCATCTACATAACTGCGTTCACCTCCATCCCCCATCCATCTAGACAGGTCCAGAAGGGCTACTCCAAGGGAACTCTTGACAGATGCTCAGAGGTTTCCTCTCACATTCATTAACAATAATCCTACGCCTTAAACTCCATACTTTGAATTCATCTCTGTTGAACCTGTTGAAAGAGAAACCATCAATTTCCAAGATTCCACATGGACGAAGTATGACTATGAGCAAATGCCATCTGAGGCATTTAAGGCTCTACCAACAGATGTCATAGTTCATCTTCCTCTCCCACAATGGACTCGTCCAGTGCAACCAAATGTTATCAAGATGCCTTTAGACTAGCTTGCACCTGGTAATCAGCAACGAGTTCGTCCCTCCATAGAGATCTCTCCAACAAAAGCTTAGCGTAACCTTTATAAGAGCAAAGACAAGAAAAAGACACAAAACAATATCCATAAGAATCCATTTGAGAAGCACAGAAGGGACCCCTTGCAAGAAGTTAAACGTTCGAAGAATGAATTTCAAAAGAAGGTCCATTTGTGGATGCCTAACACAAAGCTCTTGCCAGTGCATCCAGCTGATCTTAATCTAACTCAGAAAGAACACGTATCTATTGGCAACCTTCATGCTCAAATTTATGTAAGAGATCAAGCCATTTCCTACCCTCTTGGTTTGTACATCTCAAGGGCCACCGATGTCAAAATAGTTGTTGACAAGGTGTATCCATGATTAATTGTTTGAGATGCTACTAAAAAGAAAGGCTTCAAGCTATACTACAACTTAGAGATGCCTTCAAGGAAAATGAAGATTGAAATAGTTAATCACCTTTGGAATTGGAGCTCCATGTTCAATTGGAAAAGGCTTGTTTGTGCTCCTAATGCTTATGATGCCAGGACCTTCTGGAACTAGATCATGTGGACAGACACTCAGAAAGCCTCCACTTTTGGTTATGATGGAAGGGATAATGCTGAGCACCACAACATCATTCAAGTGTTACATCCAATTATGAAGTATCATTTTGGTGATGCTTGCGTCTGTTTTACAAAGGAAGTTGACAACAACTTGTTCATTCAGGCTATCCATGTAGAATGCAATCACCATTCAGTTCTCCAACCTTGGTGTTGTTCTATAAAAACATACACCTGACTCAGATGTCTATGCTTGGAGCTATTACTACAGCTACACTTATTCCTCAACCTCTTAAACCTACACCACCACCAATCCTTGGCCCAACACCAACTCCATCTTCACTCCACCTTCTCAACCTCCACCACCACCACCTGCTTAGGGATGATAATGATGTTCCTCATTATTACTATCTTTAAACCCATTTTTTGCTTATGACAAGAGGGGGAGAAGTAGGAATTTTTGAGTGTAAAAAAGCTATCTTTATTAAGTAAAAGTGGTTTTGGAGTACTTTCATGTGTTCTTTATTTAGTTATTTATTATTATTATTTCGCTGCCACATTTTTCATATAAATCTTTTAACTAACATAGTTTTGCTATGATTGAACTCAGGGGGAGTTTAAATGCATTACATTCATTCATCTTATCATCCTAAAATTCTGATACACATCAAATTTATACTATTTGTCATTATCAAAAAGGGGGAGATTATTAGGTCTGGATGGACGACCACTCTTCTCATCTGCCTTGGATTTTGATGAATAACATAAAATATAAATTATTGGTGTTCTAATGAGGTTTTTTCAAGTGGACAAGTTCAAATTTTAAAGAACTTAACAATACGTTTTATCATCCAAGAATAATTGCTCTATTTACTACCTAACACGCTAAAATCAAAAGGCACTCACTCTCTATGACAATTAGTATTATGTGGAACATGTTCGGTTAGTAAGTAACTTAAGGAACTCGCACGCCTTTTGGAATGATTAGCATTGTGCAAAAAGTCTGTGACAATCGAAAAAGGGAAGTACACATATTTTATACTATACGAATTCATTTTTCTACTCTTTATTTTGAAATGCACATTTGAATTTAAGGAAAGGACAAAATGGAAGGAAATAAAAAGGTACTCACAAAATATTTTCTAAAGATCACTTTCACTAAAGATAAGGAGCACATGGTGCTTTCTGTACTATCGTGCAATTCCTCACAAATTAGAGCACGCGATGTAGCCTTATCTTCCATTGAAGGACAAGGATCTTTTCAAGGAATCGATGTTGATCCCGTAATGGATCCTTTACTGAAGTTTATAAAAGGAAGTCTTTACCCAAAAGTAAATAGAGACAAAAACTGACCAAAAAACAAGAACTTATCTGAAGCAAAACTCTACTGAAATTACTAGACAACTAATACAAAGTTTTCATCTTTTTATTCTTTGCTAAGAAAATTTATTTTGTAATTGAGATTTATTTTTTATCCACTCTTTGAGTGTTGTTGAATACTTGTATTCATTCAAACTACTGTTTGTGAAAGCCAGGAGTGACTTAGTGTTAAACAATATATGGGTTTCTAAAATTCAAAGGGAATCTAAGAAAGTGCCAGAAATGGTATTAAGAATACTTATAAAGTCAGGAATGGTAGGTCAAAATACTTGTTGAGTAAAGGAGAACTGACGTAACTCAAGATGAGTAAACCAGTATAAACCAAGTGTTCTACTTCTCTCCTTTATGGTTTATTGAGCATTCTGTTAAAACTCTCTATTACTTCTTTAATACCAAGTGTTAATTTGAAAAACAGTTTTAAAAGGACTCTGTGTTATTAAGTCTCTAGGCGATCAAACTTGTCTTTATTAAAATTTGTTTTTCTGTTCAATGGATGACCTTTTTTTCTTATATATTCCCATCTATATTTGCATTAACAGTTGTAAAATTTTATTATATCTTTGATTAACAAACTATTCAACCCCCCTTCTAGTATGATTGTTGTTATTTCAATAACACCCTGACATAAATTACAACTCAAACTGACAGGTAAAACTATGTGTTGTGTCATCTGTGCATGTATGTATTTAATTGCAGTGATTACATGTTTTTAATTCTCATTTTTGTGATTATCATATATATATATATATATATATAAGTATGTGATTAGTTTAGTGAAACTTGATAGAGAAATAGAAATTATTTGAGTTAGATTTCCATCTGTGGAAGAATTGTACTACACACTGAGTCATAGTGTAATTTGTCTCTATGTGAATGGACTTTGTGTGTAGTTTACTTTAAGTACACATATCCCTAGGAAGATTAGTACAATAATCCAGGAAATTAGTACATTAGTCTAGACATTTAAGATAGGATTTACCAATTTTGGCATAAAGCAATTTTTGCCCTTTTTGCTTATATCTATATTAGCCATTTTTGGCTAAAATTTCAAAAGCATTAACACCCATAAAAGGCATTGCTTGGCACGTTCACCATGGCTGGCCAAGTAGTCATTCATGTTGTCAATTAATCTTGTCAATTAGGCTTAATCAAATTTCTTTTGGACAAAAGCCTTAGACCTTATCTTCATAAGTCTTTAAAAGCAAGATTTTGAGACCTTTCTCCCTCATTTTCACGAGTTCAGACAAGGGAGAAAGGAATCAATTTATTTCTTCTTCCAAGCTTCATACAAGTGCTCTTGAGGTTTCTTCCATCAAATCTTTGGTAAGGAGCTCCTAATCTTCTTTCTCTTATTGGTTTTCCTACCAAATTCGTGCAAGGTTCTCATTCATGATTCCAAATTTCATTTTCATTCTTAAAAGTTTGCAACATCAAGGACCTGAGCCCCTTATTCATCTGAGTCATTTCATGTAACTTCATCAAGGTAAAGGGGGTCTTTTCACTTCTTGAATCCTAACCTTGTTGTCTTTGGAAGCTAGGCTTCATTGCATGTTTTTTTTTTGTTATTTTTATGTTCAAATATTTGTAGCTACTGCCTTGGCTGGAACTTGAGGATATGGTGTTTTTATGGAAATTTTAAGGTTAAAAATGAGTTCTTTGGGTTTTAAAACTTAGGGTTAGCCTTAAACCTCACTTAAATCGGATTTTTCTAGTAAAAATTTTGACTAAAAGAAGTTTAGCACACTTTATTAGATAAAATCTGTCACAAAATTATATTGGTGCTGGAAGCTGTATGAATTGTCTTTCTTAAAGTTTTGACTTAAAAAATGAGTAATTTCGAATCCTTCTCCCTCTTTGAATGCCTTTATCACCTCCTCTTCCATTTCTGTGTAATGAATAATTTACATAAAAACTCAATGAACATATTGTTAGGTATCATCCTATATATAAAAAACCAACAACAAACTCAATTAACGTTATGGTAAAAGTAGTCTATAGGATGTCACATGTTTAAATAGAATAAGAATTTAATATAATATAAAATTAGAAATTATTATTTTGTCTATTCAATTTCCAAAATAGTGTTGGAATATAGAAAATTACACCATTGTATGAATTAAGAGTACATTAAATGTATTTTATTAATTAAAAGTGCCAATTTTATTATTGATTAAAATCGCTAATTAATATATTAGTAATGTGAATAATTAATTTTTCCATTAATGTTAAATTACTTTCCTTTAAAATAAAAATATTTTGATTATTTATTTTCCATATAATTACTAATTTAACTCTCATTCATGAGGCAAAGCGATATTTAAAAAAATGCTCTCATTCACTTTCTTTTACCTATATAAAGATATGCCAAAAATACTCTTACCCTTCTCCTTTTACATATATAGAGAGAGAGACATTAGAAAATTCAGTAAATGCCTCATTATTATTAATTACCTTCTAATTACCATAACCATATCTTATCATATTCTGAAAACATGAGGTATTGAAGTTAAGAGTGCAACTTTGCAAGTGAGAGTGGGTGGGGGAACAGAGAGGATGTTGTCATTTCGGAATGTTACTCTTAAGTTTTGGGCACATGGGAACAAAGCCGCCTGGCTTAGTGATTCTTGTTGTTGATAAGGTGGGCAATCATGCTCTAATTAACCCAAGAGTGGGGTACTCACGCATATAGGAACCCTTCCCTAATCTTGTTCTAATACACTCAGGACATGTTGGTGTCACGTGCCCCTCTTTGTCTCGGGTCCAACAAATTTATAACCGAAAACAAGGATTTGGATGAGTGTACTTCATGGACAGATGTTGGTTTGATAACTTCAAAGTTTAATCCACAACCAAATCTAGGTTCCAAAGTCAAAGTTGGGATAAAATATGAATCCCTTCCATTAATACTATTTAAATTAAGAAAAAAGGTTATATACGATAGTCTAAAAAATTTAAAAAGTTATAGAATTATAATTTATTATGTATGATAAAAAATTTAAAAAATTATCAAATCATAATATATTATGTATGATAAGTTTATTGACTTTTAAAATAATTATCTGAAAATAATTTATACGGTGATTTGTAATTTGATAATTATATAAAATTATTTTACATCAGAAGTGTATAAATATTAAATTATTTAAAATATCAGATTGTGCTGCATTACCCGGTAATAGGTTTCATTACCTATAGTACCTATCATACTATTATTTTATGGACTCGAACAAGTGGGGATTTCTTTCACAATTGATATGTGTATTGCCTTGTCCACAAAACACACGAAGCAAGTAACGTGGCGTTCCAATACACACATCATCTCTCTATGTCAGCCCTGGCACATGAGCTCAGATATTTCGCTCACAGCAGCCGGGCTACTGGGCCGAACAAGCTATTTCTAATATCTAATTATTTGAATATTAATGATAATGTTGCAACCTCCTTATCAAGTGACAAGTACTTAATTATCTATAATCGGTGGATTATCTATAATCCTCTGGATTATTGTTGCGAAAACCGCACACGACGGAAAGTGCACCGATCGTTTCCAAGTAATAAAGATTAGGTAAGTAGAGTATCGTTCTCCACAGGGACTGGGGTGAAATTCACAGTAATATTCAGTCAATGCAATTGGAAAATAAAAAGAATTTATTTGTGAAGAATTGTTGTGTGTTGAATGTTTGAAAGTAATAAACAGACTATAAAGGAAATGCAGTAAAGTTGAATGAAGTTGTTACCAATGGAATGAATGATTGTGGTCAGGCACAATCCTTCTGATTCCTCCTCATTCATTTGACTGGTTTGTTAATTTAACGTGCACACATGATAAATCTCTCCTAAATTCGTAAACCCTAGATAACTAGCGATTTAACCCTTTAATTTAATCGAGAACCCTAAGCCCTTAGCGATTCTGTCAAACTAAGCATATAAAAGAATATATCATATGGGTTCCCGTTATGATTGTTCAGAGAATAAGCCTTTCCTAGATTAGTTAATCCCTAATTCCTTAGTGAATTAACCCTTTAACCTGAATTGAAAACATAATTCCTTAGTGAAATCTATCAGTTTAAGCAGGTAAAAGATCATATTATAAGTCTGCATTCACGCATCCCTATTCCTAGGTGATGAATAAATGTTATTCTTAACAGGTCAGAAATTAGAACTCCAACATCCCCATTGCGAATCCTAACCCTAAATACTTAATTGAAGTGATCAATTCCAAATAAGAATGTCAAAGAAGAACAGAAAAGAATAAAACAATCAAAACATATGTATTTCAATACCAGTCAAATTACAGAGGAGTTCTCATCAGTTCATGGCCTTCCCACAATACAAGGTTTAGCCTGCCATAGGCCTCAAGAACATCAAAGTTGTTGAATAATTCATAGTTGTGCAGAAACCCTAGCCTTGATTCTTGAATTCCAAGGGTTTTTAGAATGATAAAATATGATAATGTAATGTGGTGTAGAATGGTTGGAGAGTCCCTTCTTCAGTCCAGAAGCCTTATTTTTATAGAATAGTTTAATTAGAGTAACAAAGCTTTTATTTTCGTGCAATTCCAGACCATATCTTTTTAAATCAGGAAACAGCGTCTCTGTCGCGCTCCGGGCGTGAGATTGGCGCCCCGGGCGTGAGATTCCAGAGAAGGTGGTTTTCTTCTTTCTTTTGCCTCATTCTCCTCTTTTTGGCCTGAAATCACAACTTAGTAATGAAATGAGATAAAATTAAACATAAGCAACAATTAAACTAATTCTAACCTATATTCCTAAAGATTTAATTGAATTATAACCTAAAACTAGCCTA
>PYAF01000067.1:2050-16010 GCA_007407185.1 Glycine tomentella
TATATATATATATATATATATATATATATATATATATATCAATTTAACAACTTCTATAACTTCTATAATTTATATGTTTTAGAACTTATACTAGGATCCGTTCAGTAAAAATACAATAGTAATAAAAATTATCTAACGATTCTTAAAAATTTAACCCTAATAAAAATATAATATCTAGAATAATTTTAGGTCATTACAACCTTTCTTCACCATTAAGAGTTAACTCGCCCTGGCGAGTATTTAATGTGTAATTTAGTCGCCCAGGCGAGTGGTATCCTTCAGCATTAAGCTTTAACTAGCCCAGGCGAATGAAAATAGGCTAATTTGGTCGCCTGGGCGAGTGGACATCAGCAGGTGACCATTTCCTATAAATAGGCATGCAAGTGAAGAAGGAAACATGGTTTTTGGGAGAAGAACATAAGAAACACTTAGGAGCCTTAGAGAGAGGTGAGAGAAGAGAGAAAAGGAGTGGAAACACTACAGGAACTGGTCGGGGATCGCTACCTTTGTCATGTTTTCTGTTGATCTGTTGCTCTACACCATGATCAGTTAATTTTTCCTAAGGATTGGATGTAATCTTTTGTACCCTTATGTATCTCTTTTAATATTTGAAATATGTGTGAATCTTTTCTACTCATTCTGGTGATTTCATTCTGTTCTTAATGCTTGATTCTACTTGATCATTAGTTTCAAGATAATAGATTCTAAGCTTGACTTGAAAATGCCTTTAGGATTTGAACTAAATGATTTTACTCTTTACGTTACGTTGCTAGGAATAGAGCATAACATTTAGATTGCAAACAGCACGAGATTATGATTGTAATGCTGGGTTATTTATTTCATATGTGAAGGATCGATATTCGGTAAATATCCTTAGAATTCTCAATTGCGAGGTATTGATTCGGGGTGAATTAATGTGTGCATCTGTAATGATAGAAAATGACTTATACATGGTAATATTAATTGGGTACTGAGGTATGAATGATTAAACCCAATCCTATGTTCTCTTCAATTAAATTCATTTTAATAGTATCCGTAGATTTCCTTATTTCTGTAATTTCTGTTATTTCGCAAAACTCATTAACTCTGCATACACTCTTTGTACATAACTATTGAAATGTTAAAATTTATTTGGATTAACTGAGTAACTCAAGTCCCTGTGGAGATGATCTTTTATAAATTTTATAACTTGCAACGACAATTGGTACACTTACCAAAAGTCTAACATCAGCCAAGGCGACCTTGGGCGAAGTTAGTTCCCAGAAATGGCCTTTTTGTCCTTTTTGCTTGTCTTGATTGCTTTGGATGCCCCAGATATACTTGATATTTTTCAAAACATTAAAATTGAGTGGACTAATCTTCCAAAATGTAAACAACAATATTTATGTATGTACCAACTACAAAACAAATATATGATTAGGGCAAATTTATAAGCAAATTTCATGAAATCAAAAGATAAGTGCCAACATTATAATCCTGGAATTAACTAAAATATTGCACTTATCAGATCTACCAAAGTAAATCCAAATTCATCAGTTCGCACACCGATATTGATATCAACCCACTTACACTTGAAAATAAAGACAGTGAATTTCATATAATTAAGCTCCCAGATTTCATCAATGACTCCAAAGTAAGGCATAGACGCCAGATGGAGATTGTGGTCATGTGCAGTAGCAAAATGTTGGGATTCAGACCTAAAACTAACCCCACTGTTTTGCATTGTACTCTTGTCATCTTGTGATTGGGTGTAGAACAAATACTTGTTGATATTGTATCCCTACAACCTTTTAACATTTCTTTTAGGCCCATCTACACCGTCCCTGCATGTTGGACGCTCCATCCACATATAGGTTACACCAGTCTAGGTTGGATTTGTCGTCCCCTGCAAATTCTGCTAGGAAGTCAGCCATGCACTGTGTCTTCATGGGACTGCGGGGTTCATACCGTAGGTCGAACCTTGACAAATCGACCGACCATGCCACCATTCTGCCTGCCAATTCTAATTTCTGCAGTACCTGCTTGATAGAAAAGTTAGTTTTCACTATTACTTGGTGACTTTGGAAGTAAGGCCGAAGGCGTCTGGTGGAGGTGACAAGTGTCAAGGCTATCTTTTCTATCATTTGATAGCATTTATTGGCGTCATTAGCATTCGACTGGTGAAATAGACAAGGAGTGGTGTTTCCCTTCTTCTTGGAAAAGTGTTGAGCTAACAGCCTCATCCGCCACTGAAAGATACAGAAGCAAAGGTGTAACACCCCGAATTTTATGATGATCTGAGCATTTATTGAACATGTTTTATATATATTATTAATCAGTAGAATTTTCTGATCTTAAGGATATACAATTTTAGGAGAAATTTGATTGTTTCTCGGACAGCGTCGATACACGCCGTATTAGTTAGAAATTTCAAATTGAAGCAGAATAAGGTGAGACAAGACTCATATGATGGAGAATAATTTGTAGAGTTAGAAACTATACAACTGTGACAGAAAAACCTTAGAATGGAATTTCTATGAATTTTATACGGTAATAACTTTGAAATTTTATTCAGGAGAATTCAGGCGGCAGAAAAATATGGAAAAATGATAAGTAGAATCTGTGGAATTTTCTCTTAATTGTAGGATGCACAGACTTATTTAATAAAATGGTTTAGTAATTTTGATGGTCAGAAGTAGAACAGACCAATCAGAATTAAGATAGAGCAGTCTTGTGCATAAAACTTGTGTAGCACTCTGTATAGACTGTTTGTGAGTTATTTGTATTGTAACTGAAGTCAGTTTCTGAAAATCTCTATCTAATAAATAAGGTAAGCTTCATGAGATATCTAGAGGTGGGAGATAAAGTCACAGAAAGGTGTTACATACAGGGAGAGCATGAAGGTGGATCAAGATACATGCTGAAGATGAATGAGTGTTTTAGCTTTGTACATGTCATTCAATTGAAGACATTTTATAATTGCTTGATGTAGGAGAGAATCATCCTATGATCCTTGATTGCATAAACATTCATTTACTTGCATTCATGATTTTACAAAAGCACATGGTTTATGAAAAAGGTTTAAGATTTCATGATTGCATCAAAGTCAAGATTTCATGATTTAAGTTTTTGGAAAAACCTTTTTGAATTGTGTTAATCGATTACCACATATTGGTAATCTATTACTGACGTGGTAAAGAACATTTTAATCGATTACAGCCACTGATGGAGGTCCATGGCAAGCTAAAGGTCTAGAAGGAGAGCTTGAAGCACTTCCTTTGGTGAGCTTTAAAGGACCAATGGCAAGAGCTAGGACTCAAGCACTTCAAGACCACATTTAACTAACTTGGACAAGCATGAAGAAGCACACCAACTTTGAAAGGACATAAAACAATATGTGGTAATCGATTACCAGCTATTTGTAATCGATTACGAATACACTTTGTAAAATAGTTGCTATCTGTTGTAATCGATGACCAGATAGCTATAATCAATTACATAAGCATCAGAATGTGTAAAAACTCTGTTTTAATCGATTACAAGGACAAATTAATCGATTAATTCGGCATAAAAACTGCACTGCACATGCTGGGTCAACCAATGGTCATTTTAGGAGAAGCTTGCACTTCAAGCTTCATTTGGACTTCGTTTCAATTTGAATTTTCCTTACGTTTAGTGGCATTAAGCTTGTAATTTCGTGGGCTGTATAAGCTACCCAAAAACTGATTGTAACTAACTTTGGTTCATTAATACAATTCTAAAAATTGTGGTGAGAAATTCTCTCTTGTTCTTGTGTAAGAATTTCTTGAGTCTTATCAATGGCTTCTCAATGCTATTGTGGTGATTCTTTCTAGGCTTATTCGAAAGATCTTCCAAGGTGCCATCCATTTTCATCCCTAACCTCTCTTCCATCTTCCATTGCTGAATTAAAAAACTTAAAAACAACCCCAAATTCTGGTGAAAGTGCAGAAGTTAGAGTTCTTGAAGTTTGCTTGAAGATTGGGTTTCATTGCAAGGTGGATTTGGGAAAACTAATGGCTAATGGGTTCAGCTATACATCAAAGCTACATCTCAGCCATACATCATGTGGTATCTAGAGCCTAATCCTTGTGGAATTATTCTTCAAGTTCAGTTTTAAAACTTCTTCAAATGTAAAATTCTGTACCAAATCTGAAAAATGAAAATTCATTTCAATTCATTGTGTCTTGTTATTTTCTTGTGAATCTTGGTGGGTTGGCTTTGTGATTTGTTCTGCCACCTACCCTAGTGGTTTCCTTCAAGTTTCATGTGATTTCATGTCTTCATTTGTTCTAGATATTTTTCTAATTTTCTAGTCTTGATTCTTGTCAATTTTTTTAGTTGTGTTGTATGACCACTTGTTTTGATTCTACTCTCATGTCTAAACTGAATTAAGTTGTTAGAAGCAAATTTTACAATTGTTATACATTATTTTTTTTAGTGATTCATTGAATTTCTTCAAGAATTTTTTAATTTGTGCAAAAGAAAAACAAAAGCTTACAAAATTTTTGGTGAAAGAAACATGAAAAGACTAAAGAGAAACATTTTGGTATAGCGAAAGACATTATTGAATTGTGGCTGGAAAAATACAAAGAAAAACAGAATTTAGAAGCAAAACAAAGTTACAAAATTACAAGTTCCAAAATTTCCTTTGAACCACAAAATTAAGTGAACTTGTATGACATACTTATTTGATTAAATTTGGCTTCTAGCAATTTAATTTACTTGGCATATCCTCGTGCAGCTCAGTATAGCCAATATATGTCCTTCAGTTGTCTCATTAAATTCCATTTGAGTTGTGCTTTTCTAAAAAAATTCTTTTGTTGCTTGCCTCTTAAAAATTCCAAGGTTTTGTTTTAGAGTTTTCTTGTTCTCGGACTCTTGAGTCTAGCCTAGAATCATTTCCTATTTTACTATAGTAAAGAAGCTTGATTTGATTAAAAGTTTTTGCTTAAGAATTAAAAACAATAGGAATACCACAATAACCAAGAGGGGGTGAATTGGCTTAAACTTGGTCTTTTAAAATTTATTTATAAAATCAGAGTTAAAGGATCTTAATCACAATTGAACCAAGAATGCTTCAAATCAATCAAACCACTCAGCCCAAGAAATCAATTGCTTAAAACAGACCTGGTTGAGTAATGAGAATAACACCAAGAACTAATGACCAAGATAACAAGAAGAGATTAAAGAATAAAGAACAACACAAGAATTTATACAAGTTCACTTCTCAAGAGAAGCTACATCCAGTTCTTCTAATCAACACTAAATTAGAGTTCCACTATTATCAAATTTTAGTTCTTACAAGCTTTACAACAATCATCCTTTATCAAACCTAGATAAAGAACAGAAATCTAAAACCCATAAAGACTCCAAGTGATCAAGACATAGAGAACCCTTCTCTACTATTTCCTTCTAGAGAAACCTACTCTAGAAAAAGCCTCAAGAATCCTTTACAATAGTTACAAACAACCAAGAATTGAAAAATGAATTTACAACAAGAATTAATGGAGAGAGACAACCTGATGATCCAATGAATATGAATGATTATGAGTTACCAAATAGAGTTGAAATGCAGAAATTAATTTCAGAATTTTCTCTCCAAAAACTTCTTTGAAAATCTTGCCCAAGAAATCTTTCAATACACCATGAAGATTAACGAGTGGGACAAGTGCTTTTCTAGCTCAAAACAATACTTTCTAATTTTGAGAAGGCTTGTATATGCTTAAAGAATTCGATGTATTAAAGTTGAAAGTTCAGACAAGCCTTCAATCTATTTATAACAGAATGTAATCGATTAAAATACCATATGTAATCGATTAAATTGCCATATAATCGATTAAAATATTCTTAGCACAACCTGGAAACTGCAACGAGCAAATTAATCAATTAATCCACGTCGTAATCGATTAAAGCAAACATGTTTAGCTGTAAAACAATCTTATGTAATCGATTAAGTCAGTCAGACACAAAAAAAATGAACTTCAGTAATCGATTACGATATTATGGTAATGGATTAAAGCAGGGAGATATGATTTGCTTTTTGTGCTATGTAATTGATTAAATTGTTCTTCATGGCTTTCCAAAATTTAAAACAGAAGCTTTTAATCGATTAACTTGTTGCATAATCAACTAAAGTAGTGAGATTTCGTTTTTCCAAAAACTTAACCATGAGAAATTAGTTTCTTTTGAAAACATGAATAGCTTTAATGCTTAAATGAAATCATTTATGCAAGTTAATGATTATGTTCATGCAATGCAAGGATCATAAGAGTAGCCTCTCATAGACTTGATCAAATTACAAATGCCTTGGCATGTGAAAAGCTCAAAACTTTCTTCTAAGGTACAAGCTTCTTGTTTCATCTTCTTTTTGCTCCCCTATATCAAACAATCTCCCCTTTTTTGGCTTTGAGCATGCCAAATATTGATTGACCATTTGTTTAGCTTTTAAGTGCTTTGAGGGATGAATGATAGGAGACTCATACTTGTTAACCTGAAATCAAATCAGCTCCTTGCCAAGAACAAGTGCCAAGTATGATGTTTGCATAAACATTAATCATTTTCTTTCTTTTAATTTAACTCCCCCTAATTTAAGTAATTTTGAGAATTAAAAAAAAACAGAGCAACATAAAAACATAGCAACTTCCCCTTCTTATCAACTTGGTTATCAATCAATTTATTTCTCCCCCTATTTGGCTTATCAAAGACAAAAAATAGCAACTCAAGCAAGGAGAAATGGAAATTGAAATATTATTAATGAAAAGGGAAATAATGCAGCATATTAATCAACTGAAAACTTCAACAAGAAAAATAGAGACCAAAGCATAAAGAAACATAGTAGCAACAGAAACAGGAAAGAAAACACAAACACCCTAAATGAGTTTATAAAACTCATTAAGAACCATCCTAGCTTCTATGTTTTCTAGCCTAGACTTCATCTCTTCCAAGGATGAATTAGTCTCAGCTCTGTGCTCATGATGGAGATACAATAAGGCATCCATCTTTTGAATCATGAGGTATTCAAATGGAGAGTATGGTTGAGGTTTAGGTTCTCTTTCAGCTTCTTTCCCCCTTCAACAGTGTTGGATATAGGGGGAGCAACAAGAAGAAAGAAGCTTTTGACTTAGAAGAATGTTTTGAGCTTTTCACATGCCTTGAAGATTGAAATCCAAAATGAAGTGTATGAGAAGTCAATCTGTTGATCCTTGCATTTGCATGCAAATAATCATTTACATGCTTAAGTGTTTTCATCAAAGAATCAAAGCTATTTCAAAAAAGAACTAAATGGGTAATGTTTTTGGAAAAATGTAATTTCACTGTTTTAATCGATTACGTAGCAAATTAATCAATTATTTAGTTCATTTTTAAAACTAGAAAAGCTTTGATGGACATTTTAATCGATTACACCACGGATTAATCAATTATTTGGTTCGTGTTTAAAATTGAAAAGCTTTAATGAATATATTAATCGATTACCAATCATTTTTAATCGATTACATAGTGTAAATCAAAAGTAATACATTGCTACTTTAATCGATTACCATTTACAGTAATCGATTACACAAGCTATCTTGAAAATCATGTTTTCACTAATTTAATCGATTACCAAACATTGTAATCGATTACATAGGCTTGTTTCTTAAAGAACCTTCACTGCCTTAATCGATTACCAAATATTGTAATCGATTACACAAGAGGCTTCAGATATAAAACTTCACTGCTTTAATCGACTACAACTCGGGTTAATCGATTATCTTGTTCGTTGTAAAACCCATAATGGATCCTTGAACATTTTTATCGATTAAGTGACACTTTAATCGATTACTTAATGCTTTTAACTGATTATTTGGCGCGTGTAATCGATTACAGGTTGTTACAAAAATCTGTTATAAATAGAAGGAAGGTTGGCTTGAAAAATAACTTGAACACTTCGAATTTTTTGAATATATACAAGTCTTCTAAGAGTTAGAAAGTGATTTTCTGAGTTTACTTACTTCTTGTCTCACTCTTTAATCTTCATGGGTATTGAATGATTTCTTGGACAAGAAATTTCAAAAGAGTAATGGAGAGCATGTTCTGAAATTTTGTTTATGCAATTCAACCTTGATTCGTAACTCATATGCATTCATATTCATTGGATCATCAGGTTATTTCTCTCCATAATCTTTGAGTGTAATTTCTTTGTAATTTCTGTTATTTGATGCTATTGTAAAGGATTCTTTGAAGCTTGTTCTAGAGTAGGGTTCTTTAGGGAATAACAGAGTAGTGTTCTCTTGTTCTTGATCATTAGGAGTCTAATAGGATTTTAGATTTCTATTCTTTATCTAGGGTTTGTAACGCCTCAACTTACGATCTTGTTATTATTGATTTTTAATGAAAATTCTTTTCAACTTACTTAAGCACCCAATTGAATATAATAAAATTTTGCCAATAACTGATACTCCAAGAAAATTTCATCACTGATTAATATTTATAAACCTGAAGTAACATATAATAAGAGTACAAACTGACACTGGTTTTATTACATAATACAAATAACTAGAACATTTTGTAACAAAAGAATATATCTTCAAACAACATATCTTTAAAAGAAATCTTATTCTTGTAGATAGCTAGGCAGTCTCTCTCTTTGCTGTTCATCTGCTCATCCGAATAAAATCGAGGTCACAGCAGGTGTCAACCACAGACACAAATCATAGGGTAAGTTTATGATAAACATAATTTAAGCAACAAATTATATTCAATATGGAGATATTCATAACAACATCCTCAAAATAGTAGTTCTAATTTTTATATGATGCATGATTCTCTTAAACTCTTATCATGTGGTACCAACTATCAAGATAGCCCCATCCCAGTGGCACAGAACTGAAACAATCAGCCAGGGTGCCACGGTGTTGCACAGGATTCTCACCCACACTTCATGTGATCATCATGGGTGGCGTAATTTCCCCACCGCAAGAGTCACGCCCCAGCTCAGACTCCTTTTGTATGAACGCTCGAACTCAGTTCCTGCAACTATCTGACACACCTCCTTTCTGAGGCAATTCTTATACACACCTTCACTCTGAGACAACTCTTGTGAGACACATGAGACTGATTCACTTATGCATATCTTATTCTTTTCATAAACTCAGATATTCAATATAAATCTTCCAATCATTGTCTCACATGATTCACTTAGAAAATCAACATAAATCATGTATAGAACTCAGCTTATTACTCATGTACCAAACATATCATCCATGTACAGAGATTTATAGAAACACTCAACAACACATAAAACCTCATTCAAGCATTCAATCATGTAACTATAACTTTAAATCCAATAATTACTCAGATACAAGTCATATTTCATAGAACTTCAAACACTTATTCAAACACAAATAATACTTAAACTATCTTTATCCTAAAACTTCCCCATACATACATGATAACTCCTTTCAAAGCTTGACAAACTTTCTTAAACGTGTTATCCTTCTACACGTGGCCTTAAGGAAAGTGGGGCCTTTTCTCACTTTAACTTATGCCTTGAAAAGGAAAGGGTGAAAATGAAATGAAAGAGATGGGAGAAGAGTGATTCACGTGAAGTTGGTAGAAAGGAAACCTTGAAAATGACTTCAACTTAAGGCCCTCTTCACTTTATATAGAGTTTGGAAAATAATAAAATATTTAAGGACATAATTGCCCTTCCTAGCTAGTTATTATCATCTAGTTCCATCATAACTTAGTTTCTTCTTATTTCATTCCATCCTAACTAAACTCATAATTAATCTTTTAAATATCTTTTACTTTATGTAAAAATCTCCTAAGTCATGATGCCTTCTTTACAAGTGTCCCTCCACTTGTCTAAGTCATGAAGCTTCTCCTTCTTTCTCCATTTTCACGTGGCCTACAAGGAAGGAAGAGAAGATTTTCTTCCTTTCATGTTATCTTGTGTAAATATTTTGTAAAGCATGATGACTTCTTAGCCCTTTTTCTTCTCTTCTTCACGTGTATTTTCTTTAGCCAAGGGAAAGATTTTCATCTTCCTTTCCTCTTTCTATATCATGTTTTATTTCCTTTTAAGAAGAGAAAATTATATGTTTTCTTTTGTATACATATGTCATCTTTTAAATGAAAAAGAATCTAGTTTCATCTTTACTTTACACATGGCATTTTCTAGTAGGAAGTAAAGTTTGATTCGAACTCTTCTTCCTAAGGATAATATTGAATAATTGAACTCTAGAGATTTCTAGAAATTGACTTCAGTTACAGTACAAATAATTCACAAACAGTCTATACAGAGTGCTACACAGGCCTTACATACAAGACTGTTTTTATCTTAATTCTGATTGGTCCATTCTACTTTTGACCTTCAAAATTACTAAACCATTTTATTAAATAAGTCTATTCATCCTACAATTAAGAAAAAATTCCACAGATTCTATTTATCATTTTTTCATATTTTTCTGATGCTTGAATTCTCCTGGATAAAATTTCAAAGTTATGACCATATAAAATTCATAAAAGTTCTATTCTGAGACTTTCTATCACTAAAAGTATTTTGGTAATTTGTCATCGAAGGGCACTTTGTAATTTCATCAAGCTTTCACAAAATATCAAAGGGTGTCTTGGTAATTCTAGCCTCAAGGGTACTATGGTAATTTGTCATTCACCCTGGGGTATGATTGTAATTTTTACTATAATATATCTCAACAAAATATCTAAGGGTATTTGTATAATTTTAGCTCAAGGGTATTTTTGTAACTTCCATTTAAAATATTTAACCAAAAATATCCAAGGGCATTATCGTCATTTTTATCTCAAGGGCATTTCTGTAATTTCTGTTTCAAGGGAAGGGTAATATGGGCATTTCTCTTCAACTATTTTTGTAATGTCTCTAATTAATATTTCACACAAATACTTTAAATATAAACCGATCAAATCTCGCATAACCTAACACTCACCTTAATAATTGCACAAGAATAACTCATACAACATACATTTGCAGTTATTGAAATGTCAGGGTGTTACAGGGTTGATAAAGAGGGATTGTCGTAAAGCTTGTAAGAACTGAATTTTATAATAGTGGAACTTTAATCTAGTGTTGATTAGAAGAAACTGGATGTAGCTTCTCTTAAGAAGTGAACCAGTATAAATTGCTTGTCTTGATTTTCTTTATCTCTATCTCTTCAGGTAATCTTGTTCATTTGTTCTTGGTGTTATTATCATTACTCAACAAGTTCTGTTTTAAGCTATAGATTTATTGTGCTGAGTAATTTGATTGATTAAAAGCATTCTTGGTTTAAAAGTGATTAAGATCCTTTGACTCTGATCTTATAAATAATTTTAAAAGACCAAGTTTAAACCAATTCACCCCCTTCTTGTTTATTGTGGGTATTCCTATTGTTTTTAAGCAGCACCTCCTGCACCTCTAGCTTGAGGTTGTTGTCTCATCATTTTCCATCCATTGGCTGTCTTTATCAATCCAAGCTTATTCAGATGCTTCTCCTTGTTGAGGTTGGTGGAATCAGTTGTGTGATCAACCACCTCATATGTTACATCAATTTGAAAATAATCTATAAAGCTAGATACAAGAACAACATAAGGAAAGTTATAACTAATCAGCCTATAGGATTTCACCATAATTTCTATAAAGACCATAACCTAATTGATCTGAGTAGAGGTCTTCAAGCCATAAACAAGCTGCAAATCATCATCTGTGATTTGAGCATGATTGGTAGACCTAGGGGTAAGGATGTAAGTTATGATGTAATGAAGTAACCTATCTTCCCCTGTCAGATTTCCCACACCAAGTCTTGTCTTCAGTCTTGCTTGTGGGTCTTGAAGCATCTCTCTGTAAGTACCAATCTTGTTGTAACCCCTTATTTCTTCATCGAAACACCTTACACCAGCAGAGGAGATTCCTGCAACAGCTTCCAATATTTCATCATCTATGACCATGGGAACCCCTTTTACTTGGGAACGAATTACCCCATCCATGCTAGCCTTTGCACAGGTGAAAGATACCTTTACTAACTCATGTTAAAAAGTACCCTTGAGTTCAACAAACTTTTTCAGCCTTTGAGCCTATAGAAAAGTAGGAAACTGAAATCCCTCCTTGATAAACCAATTAAGGTTAAGGTATTTGGGAGGCATAATAAGTTTTGTAGCATTGAATTGCATATAGGTTATTCTATGCTTCTTTTCCTTAGTGAACCAGAGATTTAATCTATTTCCAGCAAAACTGGTAGATTCTCCAGCCTTTCTTTTGCTGGTTTTCACTCTCTTAGATGTAGACATGGCAGATTTAGAAGGCGGTGATTAATGGGTAGTGACTGAGAAAGAGAAAATAAAAGAGAAGAGCTTCAGAAAATACAAAGCAAAAGACTTGGATGAGTGTGAGTGTTTCTTGAACAAGGCTGAATTTATAACCAAAATTCTAAGTTTAATTTTGAATTTTGAACGTTGGAGTAGTTATCTCATGTATCTAGGCCATAATTACTCAGTGACAAATTTAAATTTTGAATTTAAATTGAGATATGATAGTTTAGATTTCCAAAAAATATGCAGAGATTTGAGAACGACGATACGTAATCGATTACGAGCTTATGTAATCGATTATTTCGTTCTTAACAATGACAGTTTATAAAGATGTAATTGATTATCTCATGTTGTAATCGATTATTCCAGGGAACATTTGAATCAAAAGAAGTTTTGTTTGAACTGTAGTCGATTATTTCGATATATAATCGATTTTTCCAGAGAGATTTAAGATTGAGGATTCAATTTTGATGGACAGTAATCGATTATTCCGTGAATGTAATCGATTACTTCTATGAGTATAGCATAAACTTCAAATAATCGATTATCTTGTGTTGTAATCGATTATTACAGAGCATTATGCAGAATGAATAGTAATATGCAGCCAATTTTGAATTTTGAAGCATATGTGATGATTAGTCAAGTAAGATGCAATTTCACATAGATAAGCACATAACAAGCAAGCTATCATATACTGGATTCATCAAGGATACCTAGCATGTTCCTAAGAGTATAGAATCTATCTCTAGCCAAAGGTTTAGTGAATATATCAGCCAATTGATTATGTGTATCAATGAAATCAATTTTGATGTTACCTTTTTGGATGTGATCTCTAAGGAAATAATGTCTTATCTCAATGTGTTTGGTCCTTGAGTGCATTATTGGATTCTTGGATATATTGATGGCACTTGTGTTGTCACATAGCAAGGGTATTTTCTTTTAATACTACACCAAAATATTGTAATTGTTGCTTCAACCAAAGGCTTTGAGCACAATAACTTCCAGCAGAGGTGTACTCAGCTTCTGCTACTGATAAAGCAACACAAGATTGCTTCTTGCAATGCCATGAACTGTCTAGTAGGTGAAAAGTTCCACTAGTGCTTTTTCTATCCAATTTGCACCCTACAAAGTCAGAATAAGAATATCTAACTAAATTGAGTGATGCACCTTTGGGATACCAAAGACCAAATTTTGGTGTTGATTTGAGATATTTGATATTTCTTTTGACTGCAGTGAGGTGTGATTCTTTGGGATTTGCTTGATATCTTGCACACAAAATGTAAAATGAAGGAACACTTCACACTTAACCAAGAGGGGGGGTGAATTGGTTAGCCTTGATAGATTCAAAATTTCTTTCTCAACGAAAATATCATAGTTTAAATTTCCCTTTGGATCTTTATCAAAAACCAATGAAGAAAACTTTTATTCAAACACCCTCCAAGATTTTTAATGCCTCAATGATGAGTCACTATTTGTCACTATTTACTCATCTTTCTGTACTCATTTTAATCCCTAACTTGTGCTTAATTGTTTATATTTTGCACTATTTCTCATTTAGGATTTAATTGGACCGATAATTCAGATTTTAACTAATTTGGATTTTTTTAAGTTTAATTATTCCTATTTTTATTTTCAGGGCAGTTTAATAATTGAATGG
>PYAF01000069.1:2159-19369 GCA_007407185.1 Glycine tomentella
CAAGAAATTAAAGAGACAAGGCAGAAAGGTTTGAATTTGCTCTACCTTTCTAAGATAATGGCCAGTTTTACACCATGGCATGACAATCTTTGTATTTTCAGTTTATCATCATTTGTTTATGTTGCAGAATAGACCCAGTTAATTTTAGCAATTTAACCTTTCTCCCATAAAAAATAAATAATAAAGAAACATCACGCTACGGGTGGGGTATCTAATAGTGAGCATAATGAGATGATAACTTAGACGAGTTTCTTGAGGGATGTTTCCATGACCTTGGCTGTTTGATTGTCATACCTGAAAAGTGCTTCTTAATTAGCACCAAAGCTGGGCAAATAGGAAAGGTTAGGCAGTGGTGGAGACAAGTTGATCTGCAGGAGATGCCTAAAACATAGGAACATAATGAACATGAATGATTTTTGACAAAATATATGCAGACTATAAATTGTTTAACATGCTAGTTGAGTTTTGTATTCTGTACAGCTTGTATAGTCTTTTCATCTGTCAATAATGACAATTGCATAGCAGAATGAGCTACTTGATGACTCTGAACTCGTTTTACCACATACTGATGTTTTCATTAATGAATAGCTTTCTAAGTCGGTTATTTAAAATAACTGACTTTATATCGTCGCTTTCTAAGTCGGTTACTAAAATAACCGACTTTGTATCTATAATTTCTAAGTCAGTTTTTAAAATAACCGACTTTGTATCCAAGATTTAAAGTCGGTTTTTTTGTAATAACCGACTTTGTAAGGTAACTTTCTAAGTCGGTTTTTTTAAATAACCGACTTAGAATACGAGAATTTAAAAAAAAAAATTAAAGTCGGTTTTTTTAAAAACCGACGTTGTTGGCTTTTGTATATTACGACGCTCAATACAAGGTCGGTTACAAAACCGACTTTGAATGCTGAAAATAACCGACTTAGAATGTAGAGGCTGTAGTAGTGTGTGTGGTCAAAGAATTAGACTATGCAAAGTTTTCCTTACAATTTAAGACACTACTACAAAAGTAGTTTTTTACAATGCACATCTAAGGACGATTCTAAAAAAATCGTCTTAGGACAATTTTGTAAATAAGCGATTTTTAAACGAAGATGGTTTTCGTAAAACCGTCTTAGAAATGCCAAAATTATGACGGTTTCTTGAAAATTGTTTTAAAATATTGTTATTCTAAGACGATTTTTACGATTTTATAAAAACTGTCCTAGAAGAAGGGAGTGTGTTTTCAAAGTCCCTCTACTCTTTTCTCACTCTCCCTCTCACGCTCCATCGCACTCTTCGGCTCCCTCTTCTTTTTGATTCTGTCCCAATAACTCTTGTTTCCTCTTCTTTCCCTCTCCCTATCTCAGATTTGGTAAATTGAATAACCAAAACCTTTGTGAGAAAACCAAAGCTAAATCCACAATTGATGGCCACGAAGATGCAGTTAAATATTGGTTGGGGTCGCGCCAGAGTGACATTAGGGATGGTGGTGGGTGGTGGGTCGCGTCGCCAACTGGAACTTGGTGGTGGGTCACTAGAGCATCTCTTCTTACGCCGCAAACTTGACCTTGTGCTATAAAGGTTGTCTTCCTTGGAGGCGGTGTCGTTGACGGGAAGAACGGCGGTGGGTCCGACGAAAGCTTCAGATCTACACTACTACAAGAAGGGCCTTTTAAGACGCTGATTGAAGGTCGGTTGATCGAAAACCGTCTTAGAAAGAAACGCGGTGGCATTTTTGTAAATAAATACAATAATTCTAAGACGGTTCCGCTAAAACCGTCTTAGAAAGCTCCATTCCAAGACGGGTTTTGCAAAACCGTCTTAGAATCCTTTACACTATTTTAAAATGTCTCCCACTTCTTTCACATTTTGATTTTAGGGTTCCCTCTTCTCTCTCACGCCCTTTAGGATCCATCTGCTACTCCCTCTCTCCCCCAACCTCTCCTTCGCCCTCATCTCCGCCTCTTCCTCCTCCATGCCTCCCTTGCCTTCGCCCGCGCCTCGTTCCAAACCTCCGCCATCGAGGCCAAATGCCTCTCCGTCTTTGCCTCGCTCTCCTACCTCTCCGCCCTCCTCTGCCTCCTCTATGTGCTCCCCCGGTTGTTCCCCGTCGACCCCGCTCTCTCCGTCGCTTCTGCTCTATGGGCTCTGGGCCCTCCAGAGTGGGCTCTGGGCCCTCCAGAGTGGGCCCTGGGCCCTCCAGAGTGGGCTCTGGGCCCTCTAGGGTGGGGTTTGGCGTTAACCTTCATTAGTCTTTTCTCTTTGTTCTCGTACTGCCTTGATGCTGTGGAGCTTTTACTGTGACCCTTGAGTTGCTGGAGAGAGGAAGCGAGGTCTTCGTAGGGTGAAGTCAAAGTGCCTTCTGGTTGGTGGATTCAAAGGGTGAGTGGAGCTGTGGTCGCCACGTGGATTCCACTACCGGTGGCTTTGACCAACAGCCCGCTTGTGATACCAGCCGACATGTGGACCGCACCCACCAAGAGTCGATCTAGGCCGTTGAGCTTCTGAGCACTGCGTGTTGCTATTGGTCGGGAAGCAAACTTGGGCGGTGAGGCATTTTAGTCGACCAAGGCTTTGTTTCAGTTCCATTTTCTGTTGGGTTCAGTAGCAAGTGTGGCGACTGAAGAGTTGTGCCTGGGGCTCGCGATTTGCTTTGCCGGAGTTGTTTGGTGGCGGTCGGCCTCAATAGCGGTGGCTTTTTATTTCTTCCTTCACTGCAGTTGGTGGGTTAGAAGAGCGGTGCGAAGCGGCGGCTCCATCTCTGGTGGAGGTTCGAACGTGTTGGGGCATTGGCATATCAGTTGCGAGGGTGGTCAGTAAATTTCTCTCTTCGGGCATGGTTGTCTTTTATATTTATTATTAACATACTTATTTGGATTGTGGGTTTGTTTAGGGTGGTTTTGCAATGAGGCAATACATTCCTAAACTTATGCCTTTAATTGTTGAAGCTTTATTGGATGCAGCTGCTGTCTCCAAAAGTGAAGTGGCTGTTGCTACACTAGGTCAAGTTGTGCAGAGCACGGGGTATGCACATGTTTGTTTTTGTTAGTATATAAAAGTAATCTCATGCCTTTTGTGTATGATTATGACTTTTTGTGTTGTATTTTTCCACTAATATGTTCAAACTGTTAAAAAAGGTAAAAACTGTTGCAGCCATTTGAAAATTTTCACATTCAAGATTTTTTTAAATTGCATATATAGTTTTGATTTGCTAATGTGTAGTATTTTGAAAGTCGATGTCATATTTATATGATGAATAAGATAAAGTTTGAATCAGATTTCCATTTTCCAAGTGATGCACTAAGTTTTTCTGTATTGATGTTGTTTGAGTTTGTTTCTGTTTTGACAGGTATGTTATAACTCCATATAATGAGTATCCACAATTACTTGGGTTACTCTTAAAATTACTGAATGGTGAACTAGTATGGTCCACCAGACGTGAAGCATTGAAGGTGATGACAATAATTGAGTAAATAATTTTTTTGATATAGGCATGTATACATAATTGTACTTGGGTTTTGCTAGGTTTTTGGCATTATGGGTGCTCTGGATCCTCATTTGCATAAACGAAATAAAAAAACCTTGCCAGGGCCTCATGGATACTATTACTACCATGTATGCATGCCCAGATGTCTATCAAGTTGTGTTTGTGAAACGTTGTGTTGTTCTGTGAAAGGATGCTTCAATGAACTAATTAAGTAATTATTGTATGATTAAATTTTTTGTCTGTACGATTAAATTTCTTATATATGGTGAGGTCGATTAAAGATATTTTTATTTCTTATAATATACGAAAAATTAATGCTTTTATTTATAGATTATCCTTATATTTTCTTTTTCTATACCCTATACTATATGAGACATTATACAAATATTAGAAGTTTGTCTTCGGTATCAATTGTATTATGATTGCGTGAATTATTGTGAATTTTCTTATATTATTTATTAATTTTACGGAAAAAAAATAAATATATCATGGATTAGTGCCACTGAAGGCGCATTTTCAGTGGAGAAGAAATGATGCAGTATATTCAGTTAATTTTCATCCAGACAATATTGTTTGCTGGAGTTTGTTTTTCTAACTCTTTCAGATTGCAGTGAATCCAAATCAGATGGTATTTTTTTTTTAAATAAATGATGGCCTTAACATGTTTTTTTATGCAGTCATATTTTCTACGGATAAATATGTATCATCATTTCAGGTATTGTCATTTAATTGAACTTATGTTTGAATGTTAGACGTAATACATAGCTAAATTTAGTACTAGTTTGTTGTGTTTGATGAGTCTGTTATCTGACAAGTGACCTTATTTCCTTCAAATCGGTAATTATTTCGATATACTCATGTTTATAGGTAATTGATGTATGCCATGGGCAATGTGATAAGCTTGAAGGGGTTCAGAATAGTTGTCCCCATTTCTTATTGGTTTGTTTAATTAATGAGGACTTAAGAGTTTATATGTGAATAATTCTCAAGTTGATATTGTTTTAATTAAGTAATATTGCCTTATATATATAGACCAGTGAATGTATTCTTAGAGACAAAGATCTTAACCAATAAAATATTTTTTTGAATTTGAAAAAAACTAATAGCATCTTTCTCATCATCATACATAACCGTACGTAAAAGCCATGGTTCTTACTTTCGGACATTTCTTTATCTTTAAACCCATTAGGTTCCTTTACAGCATAGAATTCACGGATATAGAATATAGGCAAGAACTTATATAGGTTTGTGAATATATATATATATATATATATATATATATATTCAATGTCTCACAAATATCATGAATTTTATATTTTAATTTATTTTTGCAAATTTTATCTTCCAATTTATAAAAATTGCAAATTTTCCTCCAGGTAAAAAAAACCCTGCATCAATCAAAGAAAAATTCACCACAACATTCTTTTAATTGTGACAATTTAAAGAAAAAAAATCATTATAAGTCAAAATGTCTTAATTAATGATTTTAAATTTGAATTCTTCTGAACATGTAATTATGTTTAATGATTTTTGTTATCTTCATCCTCTAATTGATGATTCTTTTACTTTCAGCCCATGGAAATTTATGTCGATGATGAGGCCAAATTAACTCTTCATGGTCTTGTCCAGGTGTGTTTTGTTAACATTTTATTCTCACCTCTTGTTAATTGATTTTTTTTTAATGAAATTCTGTGTACTAGCTTAGTCTACTCATTTAATGAAATTCTGGCATGCATACATGGTAGTAATAGTAATAGCATAAAAGATCTTGCTCTGGTTTCTTAATGAATACTTTTATGAAATGGAAAAAGAAGAAGAAAGAGTTGTTGTATCTGTTCTGTTTAGTTTACTTTCTTCCTGCACATTATTGGAATTTGTGTGCGGGCCCTGTCCATCGATGTGGCACTTTTTCTCCTATACACATTAATGAACTTGTATTACTAATATTTGATTTAAGGATCTTACTAGTTTGATTTCGTTTTCTTGGTATGAATTTTTATTTTTTATTTCATTCTATCTTGGTTTGAGTTTCAGAGTTTGAGTTGTGAAACTGAAGAATATTTAGTTTCTGTTTCATTAGTTGGATGTTGTTGAAGTAAAGTCATTTCCATATGTTACTGATATTCATTGCCAATATGATTTGTATTTTTGTTTGAGGTCAGTCGATGGGACTTGGCTGCGTTCCATACCTGCCAAAGGTTAGCTCTTAGCCTTTAATTTGTAACAGACCTTACTTTCCAGTGCTTAAATGTTTATATCTGGCTTGATGCCTTAAGTACTTATTTATGGCATTTGAATTAGTTGTCATTTATAGTTTCGTGGCTTTTGGCTTCCATCCTTGTAGGTTTTGCCTGATCTTTTTCATACTGTTCATACACGTGAAGATAGTTTAAAGGACTTTATAACATGGAAGTTTGGAACTCTGGTGTCTATTGTGCGCCAGGTAGATTAGATTGTCTTTAAAATATGTCCAATATTTTGTATGATTATTATTTTACTATGCTAACAAGCTCAAGTATGATGTTGGTGTTGCATCACATTCGTAAATATTTGCAAGATTTGCTATCTTAAATATAGAAATACTTCACAAATTCAATGGTGTAATAACAGAGGTTCTAGGATTTTGCCAACTTGAGTTTTAATGATACACTTCAACAATTCAATAAAAGCTGCTCTATGTTTGGTGTGACTGGATCAAATGGTATTTTACTTGATATAGAAAAAATATATGTCACTCATAAAGTACATATGGCAAAATAAAATGTAAGGTTGAATATTCATTATCTTAACTACAATTTGTTTTGGGGCATTGGCATACTTGTATTTTGTTGCTATAGTTCATCAATCTACATTTAAAGGGTTCTAATTGTGACTCACAGCTCAAAAGTGCATATTGTTTTTGCTGGGAAGAGAATAGAAGATTAAGCAGCTTCAGAAAATGGGAGAGGGATCTGCGGAACTTGAGGCTATTGTAAAGGAAGTTGTTGATGTGGTATGTGAAACAAATAATAGAAAATTAAAATGTCCTAAGTTTTATTTATTTATTTATGGCATAGTCTGTCTATCTAGAGTTTATTTATTCCTCCTCCATTTTGGAGTTAAAAAAATATTCTAGTTTCTTGCATGCAAATTCTCACGGATTACTTCAATTTGGATTTGTTATTTTGTTGATTAATCAGTTGGGAAATTACTCAGAAGTTATTTAGCTTTTGTTAAAAAAGTGTTTGAATTTCTTCTTGCTAACCTGGAAAAGAAAATAGTCTATCTACATGGAAGCACTAGTGAGAAGAGTAGATTGTATAGTTTTTTGTTCTGTGAAAAGGAAGAGAGGAAGACCGAGAAGAAAATAGTCTAACTTCTTGCTTTTTATTTTTTTTTTTAAAAAAAGCATTCTAAGACGGTTCATTAAAAAACCGTCTTAGAATTCTCTATTTTTTTTTTTATACATTCTAAGACGGTTGTCTGAAAAGCCGTCTTAGAATGTATAAATTCAAAGACGGGTATGTTGTAAAAACCGTCTTAGAATGCCTACTAAGACGGTTATATAGCATAACCGTCTTTGAAGGTGCTCCCAACAGATTCTAAGACAATTATGTTGAATAACCGTCTTAGAAAGCAGACATTCTAAGACGATTATCTATATAACCGTCTTAGAAAGTGCTCTAAAAAAATAGATTCTAAGACGGTTCAAGAACTGTCTTCGTAGGTCTAACCTTTCAATGTCGCCCGCTTCAAAGACGGTTCAAGAACCATCTTCGTAGGGGTATAATAACCGTCTTTAAAAGCGTATTATGTAGTAGTGCTAGGACCATCGTTGCTTCTTCTTTTGAGCGCAAGCTTTCATGATCTAGATCTGTTGTGTGTGGCAACAAAAGCTTCTCTGGGAGCTTCGAGAGAGAATCTCTACTAGGTTTGGAGATTGCACTCTCAGAAGGGTGGAGTCTCAACGTGAAGGTAAGCCTAAAGGGATTGGTGGTGGCTCCTGGCTCCTCCGTCGTGAGTCGTGGCGACGAACACCACCACCAAAACCATTGCATGAAAGAGAGGGAAATTGTGGGTAAGCCTCTTCTTTGGCCTTCTAAAAACATGTAGTTGCTCAGTTCTTTGTCTATCTCTTACTATTCAATAAAATGTAGTTTGAACTGCAATGATTCAAGATACTTATTGCCATTTTAACAGGTGATTCAAGGGAAATTGAAGAAGTAGCAAAAGCAAAGCATATCACTAAAGCAGTAGAGAACTAAGATAAGATTTAGGAATTTTCATTTCCTTAGATAAAATTATTGAACTGAGGTTCACAAAGAAATATGTCAAATTGTGTTGAATCGTAGATTTGAATCGCGAATCGTAAAATTCTAATAGAGCATACATGTGGTTAAATAGAGAATGATTCTTTTGTTTCCCTCTTTTTCTTGTTGTGTAAACATGAAAGAGATTGTTTTTCGTATTTATATCTGATTTTCTTGTCTATTTTGGCTAACAAGCTGCTGAGATATTTTTGCAGGAACATGTTGTTAGAACTCGTCATGGTTGTGTCTCAATTGTTGTGTATGGGGACCAGGACAAGCTAGCGTTTATCACATATCCTGATTTGGCTTTAAATTGTAAGTTAAATGTTCTTACTTTTTCTATATGATTCTTCTAGCAATAAGTACTCTTAGGCCATGATTAACGTCATTTTAATACACTTTATTACATGCTTATAATTACTACTTCACAAACAATTATTAAATGGTTTTGTGTTTTTAATATAATAACTTTGCATGCCACAACCCTTCTTACCAATATTATTTAGATCGCACCTGTGAATATTGTCCTGAGTTTCCCAAGGTTTTTTATATTAGTGGTGATCCAGATTCAAGTTCATCTAAGCCATTTGATATTCTGGGTACTGAAGGAAGCTCTTGAGGTGGGAATCCCTTATTTTTAATTCTCTAGTCTTTTGTCATCTTATCATGTTATCCTTTAACAATAAAAAAGTTCCCCTTTAAATGTATCACAATATCAATTAACTTGTGTGCTAGTTACCTTTCCCGTACTGTTTGGTCTTGTTTTTTTATTTACACATGAATCCTGCCAATCATAAAGCTTGGTTGAATGGAGTTGGAATGTCCACTGGGAGTGGTGGATGGAATGCTGGAGGGGCATCATCCACTGGGGGTGGTTGATGAAATGTTGGAGGGGCATCATCAGCTGGGGGTGGTGGATGGAATGTTGGAGGGGTGTCATCTGAAAGGTATATTTCATAGTGATATTAGTTAAATGTACTTGATTTTCATCTGCTTTATAGTCAATATTATATTCAACTAACATATATCCTGGCTAATTTTGCATGATGGGTTTAGTCATCAAAAGGATGACTCTAGTAATGTCCAGATATTGTCCAGTAATCTTGAAATTCTTGATAAGTAGGAAGGGATAAGTCATGGTTGTGGAGCATTGATGTAGACAATAGTATGCCACAGATGACAATGCAATAAAAACATAATTATGCCAAATAATTATGAATAATGTTGAATTGGCATATGCAAGTATGGCTATTAAGTACTAAAACTGAGAAAGCATTACCAAGTTATGTAGATGTGGGTGTTATGAATCTTTATATGCCATTTCATTTTTTAAATGTTCCTCTGATATGGAGCATTGCCATTTTAAAAAACCGTATCTAATTGATATATCAAGGAATTAGAGTGTTATTGTATTTTCATCATCCATATTATTATTGTTTTTAAAACATTGACCGGATGATTTTAAATTGCAAATACCTAGTCTTTTCTTTCTTATTAGCTAGTGATTAGTTTTTTTATATGAACTCAAAATATAGTTAATTTTTTTTTTTTACTTTTTTGTCTTGTGATAACATTTTGCAGGGATGCAGAGTCTAATCATTCTGCTCCAAGCTTATTGGTATGTATTGCATAACACCCTTTATGTGTGTATCTTTTTCCATTCTCATCTATCCTATTACCCTCTTTTGTTCCTGTGCATGGTCTAACCACCCTTGGTATAATATTTATCTGTTTACACCCAATTGCTTTTTATATTTATGATTTTATTGCATTTTAAGTTAACATGTAGACATATTTTTGTTTTTACAAAATACAGAATGTACCTCAAATCCCTTTAGTTCCAAGGGTAAAAGTTGTAGTGCATTACTGCATATATGTTTAGCATGTCTTTGTTTCTAGTTAACTACTCGTTCATCATTTTCCTCATTGTTGTTGTAATGTGTAGGTCCAGAAGATTCTGCTTGAGAAACTAAAAGTAATTCTAATAAGAACTCCTCATGGGGTGCTGTAGTGGAGAAGACTAGAATTGCTTCTAATGCAGATTAGTCTGGTGGCTGGGGAAGTGGTGGAGGGAGTTGGGGTCAGGCAAAGCAAAAAACTGGAAGTGTGGGTGATGGCAATCAGAATAGCAATTCGAATGCAACCAAAAACCTTAAGTATTTAACTTTTTTGGTTCTCTAGTCATAAATTAGAAAGAAAAAAAAAACCTTAAATACAATTTTTTGGGCTAATTGGTTATTGTTCTACATATAGCAAATGAAAATTGTTATTTGGATTTGGTTAATTGGTTATTGTTATGTATTCACTATTCACAAGCTTAACTTTAGATTTGGTTGATATTCAATATTCCACTCCCTAGAAAGGAATAATGGAAGGCAGAGTATTGCTCTTGAGAATAATGTATTCGTTTTAAATTACATGCTGGAAAATTGAGATATCATTTACTTTGGTTAGGTGTAGGGCTGTGCAAAAAAGTCCATATCCAATCCAATCTAATCCACTTTAAATCCATTTAAATGGATTAGTTTCATATCCAAATCTAGTTTTTTGGATTTTAAATCCAATCCAATTAATTGGATATGAATTGAATATTTGTTTGGATTTTTAAATCCAATACAATATTTTGAACAATGACGGCTAGGTTTTTATGGCTAACTTTGTTAGGAGCCATTTTTTGGTTGATGTCATCTAGAGTTATTTTGGTTGACGTCAACTAATGATGATTTTAAGCCGTCATCGATTGAGCCTGTTTTTCGGTTAATGTTGTAAGGGTTTTTTTAGCCAACATTGATTGATACAATTTTTTGGCCGACATTAGTCGAGACTATTTTTTGGTCCACGTCAGCTAGGTTTTTTTGTCGATGTCTATCGAGATTACTTTTTTATCGACGTCAGGTAGGTTTTTCGCTCGACGTCGGCTAGGATTTTTTGGTTGACGTCAGACGAAACTATTTTTTTCGACATCGGTTGAAAAACATCATCAATCGACATCGGCAAAAAAAATCTAGTTGACGTCGGCCAAAATATTCCCCTAATTGACGCCGGTTGAAAAAATCATAGTTGATGTCAAAAAAAATATCTCTCGCTAACGCCGACCAAAAGAAATAGTCATGGTTAATGTTGGCTAACAAATCTTAGCTGTTGTTAAGAAAAATATAGTTTCAACCAGCGTCAGCAAAAAAACCTAGCTAACACCGACCAAAAAATAGTCCTAACGAATGTTAGCAAAAAAATATCAATGATTGTCATCAGCCAAAAAAACCTTATCAATGTTAGCCACAAAAATCCTAACCAACTTCGGCTAAAAACTAGTCATTATCGATGATGATCGAAAAATCCTAGTCAATGTTGGCCAAAAAATATGACCTACCAACATTGACTAAAAACCCTAGCCGACCTCAACCAAAAAGTAACCCTACCTAAGATCGACCAAAAACATCCTTGACCAATGTCCACCGAAAATGCATTGATTGATGTCAGCCAAAAAATAGTCCTGGTTGATGTCGGTCTAAACATGTCTGGACCGATATCTATCGAAATTGTCCTGGTTTAGGTAAGCCAAAAATACACTAACGAAGATCGATCAGAAATAGTCTTGAACAAGGTCAATTTTCACTTTTTAACATTTAATAACTAAATTTTGTAAAAAAATTCCTTATAGCATTTAAGTAGATATAAATTGGATATGACCAAATCCATATCCATTTAAATGGATTGGACCTTTAATCTAAATTGTTTTTAAAAAAATATAGATATAGATTTAAAATCTAATCCATTTAAATAGATATCGATTGGATATGGATTGGATTCTTAAAAATCCAATCCACTCCCACCCCTAGTTAGATGCATTAACCAAGATGGAAATTAGTTACTTAATGAACATATGATTGTATGTTCTTTGACTCAGTATAATTTGACCCTAGTGTACTACAGCAGCATGATGTGTCGATAGATGAGGAATTTGTATCAAAAGTTAAATTTTGAAACATTTGTTTGCTATGTGACTTGGGTAAACACAGTTTCCAAAAGAGGGTTTTCTTATCAAGGGATGGCAACTGTGTGTCAACTTGATCCACTTACTACTGCTATACAATACAAGTGTTGAGTTCAAAATTGTGGGTGGCCTTCTCAAGATTATGCATACTAGTGCAAAATCAACCTTCTTACTGGTAAAACACATCAGGTCTGTTAGCTTTTATTTTATGTTTTCTTTAAACCACGTAAATGTTGGAAATGTTTGGATTGTATTATATGAATGGTGAACCGGCTGGTGGCCATTTGGCAGTGTTTCAACTGTTATAATTATATCGAATAAGGTTATGTTTGAATAAACTTCTTTATAGGTATTTCTAGGAGAAGGAAATAAGAAATAAATTTTTCCCATAGACTAAAATTAGCTTTATAAATAATTTTACTGTAACTTATAGGAAAAACTTATTTCTTTTTGCCTTCTTATTATGTTAAATATATTTTAAAATATTTATTACAAAAAATTAATAATTAATCTTACTATACGTAACAATATATAATGGCAAGTTTGTCTATACTCTTTTTCTATTGTTTGTTCTTCAATTAAATTATCGTTTGTGGTGCTAGTTTTTTTTTTTTCCTTCTTGTGACAAGTAACGAATACATTTCTATCTAAATATCACTATGGACAATTTATTATACGTGGATTTGCATTGTAGTTATTTTAATTATGTGTTGAATTGAAATTATGTGGTTCTAGGTATAGAGGGAGAGAATTGAAATCTATTTAATTTACTGAATTTGTTAAATATTTGGAACTTGCAGACCAACACACACGTTTGTTTGATTACTCCCTATTGTCCTTGGGGAGAACTATTCCTGCTTCTTGATCGGCAGCCAACTAAGGTTCTCAAGGAAGATGCCGTGAGGTATGTTATCATAGTGCATATATATATTGACCAATCCAGAATTTCTCTTTGGTGGGAGAAAAAAAATAGTCTAATTTTTTTTGAAAAATAATATAAACTTCATTAAAAGGATATGAGAGAAATTTAAAATAATAAAAATTAAAAGGATAAAGTGAGTAACATTACTACTAATTTATTTTCTCTTTTTATCTTTTAAAACTTTTCACATTCATCTTTTAAAAGAATTATGTTATGGGATAAATATCTACTTTTTTATGGGGAAAAAATATTATACACAGTATTTTCTCAAGTATATAATTTTTGCATGTATAATCAATACTTCACATTTTTTAAAGAAAATCGTTTTATTGTGCAAATATTTAAAACTCGTTTTGACTATGGATTTATTCGTTACATTTTAAGTGTAGTGCATGTCAAATGAAAAGAAAGGAAAATGCTTAAGATCAAGTTGAATCCAATAGGAGAAAGAAGGTTTGTAGTTTATAGTTTATACTAGATAGGAGGCTTGAAGCGAGTGGAGAAGTCTTGTACTGTTTCTTCTGTTTCTATCTATGATTCTAACACTCTGTTTTTGCTAATAAAGGGTGTATTAAGATGTGGCAGTTGGTCATGATCACGGATCTCGTAATTGTCAGCTTTGGTTTCATTGAACAGTATTTTGGGGATATTTAAATATCAGGCTATTGCTAGATTCGCTATTAGATTTTTATGGAGTGTTGCAATTAGAAGTAAAAGCAAACAAAGTCAGATATTTCCATTCTACAAGTTCTCTAATGCCAGCCTATGACGTAATTTGCTTCTGTGTGGTCTGCAAGTAACATATCTCGTAACAATTAAAACTTTATCTCCAATTGTGTTCACATATATCATGGTCACAGGAATTTGGATGAAGGCTCAATAATTGTTAAGTCTCATTCCCTTGTCTTTCCTGACATTTGCTTTGGATATATAGGTATTTGTATCTGAGTAAATTGGTTACACTTCCTGGAGCATCAGGTGCACTTTCACGGCTTGTACTTGATCAGGTGGGATATTCCCATTGGTCCCCCATTCGACTGTCTATTACGACTTTGTATCAGTTGTTAATTTCCTGCTTGTGTGGTAATTTAATTTTGAATGCTATGAAATATTTTTACAGTTCTTATTTTCCCCCATATTCATCAGAGTTTTCTTATCTACATTGGTGACACTGGAGGGAAGCCCATCACAGGCTATACCCAAGCTTAAACAGGTGGGTGTAAACAGTATTGTTTAACTTGTACGTGCTTGTAAAAATGTGTGTTCAAAGAAGTGGTATTTCGTTGTTGTCATGTTTTTTAGTATATACTCATCCAGGAATTTCATTTTGTAGGAGTGGTTTTCTGCAGTTTTAGCAAACTGGAAACTATGGATACCTTTTCAATTTCTCAATTTTAGATTTGTTCCACAACAATTTCAGGTTAGACTGGCAGACTAATGCACATTGGGGATTTGACTTGACCGTAAATTTGTTCATCACTCTCAAACATGTTGGCATTTTAACATTGAAGATCAATTCTTAATTTCTTTCTTCAAATTCATTTGAATGCACTAGGATTTTATTTTAAGTCAATTGCTTCAAATGATATGTCAATGGATACTCTCTCTCTCATACTACTTACCTTTGTTATATGTTTTTAGCTGAACAGCAATAGAAAAATGTACATAAGAAAGGAACTTTTTGTTGACATTTCTTTCTTCTTCTTGCAATATGTTTGGTTTTGGGATGCATCTTGCTGACCCCTGGTTTTCTAGTATTATCACATGAAAATGAGATGTCGTTTGCCTTTTTCCTAGTGGTTTGACAATACGTCTCAAGGGTTCTCAGTTCATTATTCCAATTTTTTATTCAAATCAAGCATTCACATGCACACACATATACTCTGTGTACTCAGAATTATTCTTGATCTAGAATTAATTTCATGGAGAAGTTTTTAAATGCTCGAAATTAGTAAAATAGAGGTATCTTGGGTTATGCTTGTTGACACTTACACAAGGATATTTTTGAATTTACCACCCAGCTTACTTTTGTTGTTGATAGTATGCAATGACCATACACTACTACAAAACTAGTCTTTTACGACACTGATTTAACATCGGTCATCTGGAAACCGTCTTAGAAAGTCACGCGGTGACATTTTTATAAATAAATACAACAAACTAAGACGATTTTCGAAAAACCGTCTTGGAAACTATCATTCTAAGACGGTTTTTCAATAATCGTCTTAGAAAATTATAAATCTAAGACAGTTTTGTACGTTCTTATAAAACCCGTCATTGTTGGCATTTTATGACTTTAAGCCAAAAATACACGTTCCTTTTTTTTTGAATTGCTTTGTCTCCATTCCTCACTTTCATTCAATCTCCAAACCCTTTTTCTTCTCCATTCCTCACTTTCCTTCAATCTCCAAACCCTCTCTCTAACTAGCTGACCGGCTTGCTCGGGGTTTCACTGGTTTGATTCATACGCATATGAGCCCTCCGCACTTCGCATGGTCGAACCTCCGACATCGAAGCTCTTCGATCTGGAGCTCCCTTTGCAGAGCTTTGGGAAGAGGGATTCCGCTTTGGCGACCAAGGAGTATCAGATTAATGGTGTTTTTTGGTAATGGCGCTTTGCCCTTTCCATCAAAAGATTATGCCAGGACTTGAAAATAGGAATTTGTAGAATATGAATTGTGTATCACAATAATACAAGAGGTCTCTATTTAAAGAGATCAACTAAAGATAAAGATAACTAAAGATAATAGCTAAAGATAACTAAAGATAATAACTAAAGATAATAACTAAAGATAATAGCTAAAGATAATAACTATCAACTAAAGATAACAACTATCAACTAAAGATAACTAAAGATAATAACTAAAGATAATAGCTAAAGATAAAATCTAAAATCTATCTAAAAATATATCTATTTCCAACACTTCCCCCAAGCTGAGGAATAGATATTAATCATTCCCAGCTTGCCAGTAAGCTCTTGAAATCTTTCAAAGGAAAGTCCCTTGGTCAGAATATCTGCTTTTTGAAGTCCAGAAGGAATATATGGAGTCGTGATCAAACCGCTATCTAGCTTCTCTTTGATGAAGTGTCGATCAACCTCAATGTGCTTGGTCCGGTCATGTTGAACAGGATTATGAGCTATACAGATGGCAGATTTATTATCACAAAATAACTTCATAGATCCTTCATATCTTATTTTAAGATCATCAAGTATAATCTTCAACCAAAGTAATTCACAAACACCCTGAGCCATAGCTCAAAATTCAGCCTCTGCACTTGATCTAGCAACTACATCTTGCTTCTTACTCCTCCATGTCACTAGATTACCACAAAGACACATACAATAACCAGTGGTAGATCGACGATCACTTACAGAGCCAGCATAATCTGCATCAGTATAAACTTCGAGGGAGAGATTACCATCACGTCTGAATAACAGTCCTTTACCAGGAGTGGCTTTAAGATACTGAAGAATTCTCCCAACTGCCTGCATGTGTTTTTCTTTCGGATTATGCATGAATTGGCTCACAATACTAACAGCATAGGCTAAGTCCGGTTTAGTATGAACCAAATAAATCAGCCTCCCAACTAACCTTTGATATTGTCCTTTATCAACTGGAGAACTCTCCTCCTCATAACCTAACTTGTGATTCTGCTCGATGGGAGTACTGGAGGGTTTACACCTAAGTTTTCCTGCTTCTTTGAGAAGATCAAGAACATATTTCCTCTAGCTAACAAAAGTTCCTTCCTTTGAATGAGCTACCTCAATCCCTAGGAAATATTTCAGTCTTCCAAGATCTTTTATTTCAAATTCAGAGGCCAGTCGTGCTTGTAGAAGATTCTTTTTAGCAATGTCATCACCTGAAATAATAATATCATCAACATACACAAGGAGTACAGTTAACTTCCCATCTTGGGAATGTTTGAAGAACAGTGTATGATCTCCTTGACTCTGTTTGTATCCTAAGGCTATCATAACCTTAGTAAATCTTCCAAACCAGGCACGAGGAGATTGTTTCAATCCATACAAAGCCTTTTTTAACCTGCAAACTTTATTCCTTCCATCCATCGAGCCAAAACCAGGTGGAATTTCCATATAGACTTCTTCTTCTAACTCGCCATTAAGAAAAGCATTCTTCACATCAAACTGATTGATATCCCAGTTGTAATGGGCAGCAAGAGATAAGAGAGCTCTCACAGTATTCATTTTTGCAACAGGAGCAAAAGTCTCATCATAGTCAATACCATAGGTTTGAGTGTAGCCTTTGGCAACTAACCGAGCCTTATATCTTTCAAGAGTACCATCAGAATTGTATTTCAAAGTATAAACCCATCTACATCCTACTGCTTTCTTTCCATTTGGTCTATCAACAACTGCCCATGTGTTATTTTTCTCCAAGGCATTCATCTCTTCTTGCATGGCTTGAGTCCACTTCTCATCTTTTAATGCTTCATCTACTGATTTTGGAATTGAGATTGAATCTAGTGCTGAAATAAAGCCTTTGTGCTGCATAGAAAGGTTAGCTGAAGAGACAA
>PYAF01000069.1:27493-43620 GCA_007407185.1 Glycine tomentella
TCTATATACCTTAATAAAATTAACATGGTGTTGGGTGATGCGTGATTTTGATGATGAGGAAAGTTGTGAGGTATGATGAAGCTGTATGACACTTGGTTTAATTGATATAAGTATTGCTTTGAAAAATATTCCCTATGTGGTAAAGAGGAAATACACCAAATTTATGTACTATCAAGTGATTTTATAAAAGTTAACATAAAGTGTGTTGATTCATGATGATGAGAAATGAATTAAGAGGTGTACACTGTGATGATGTTTAGTTTGAGATGGAAGTGATGTTGTGATAAGACTGTGATGATAACTCTGTGATGTTGTGATGAGACTGTGATGATGATCCTGTGATGATGATTATGTGATAATATTGTGACTCTGTGATATGGAGTTGTGATGAAAATAAAATAATAATTTACAATATATAAAATGAATCAGTGAAGCATTTTCATGTGCATATACCCGGTGGGGTAAAATTTGAGACGATGAGACGATCCTCATGAAGAGGTGTGTCAGATAACTAAACTGAGTTCCATACGTGTTTTAAACTTGGGGGTAGTTGAGACAGTGAGGACCACACCACCATGATGATCACATGGGTGGATGTGATACTCCTACACGCCACTAGGCTACCCTGACGGGATGGATAAGTTCGTTCCACTAAGGTGAGGGTGAGGTTATCTGACTGTGGCCACAATTTTTGAGACATTAAGCTGAGATCTCAGTCATGCATCATATAACAAGATAAGCATGCATTTTAATGCATTTCATAATGAGTATGTGTGATAAAGAGATGATTTAAAACATGTGTTGAGAAGATGGTGTTAACTAAAGAATTGTAAATATTTTAGTAACTTATCTGTATATAATTATTTACGTATATTTATGACTGTTTATATTTAAATTTTTTTTATCATAAACTTACCCCTATTTGTGTCGGTGGTTGACATCTGTGATGACCCCAATTTATTTGGACGAGCAGAGGAACAGTAAACGAGAAACACGTTGAGGAAGACTTGATGAAGAAGCTGGATGTACTTTATGCTGTGCTTGTGATTTTTTGTGTATTTGGTGCCAAGCTGTGTTAAGCTGACTGAATAGAACTATTTGGACTGTACTTGGACTGTTAATAATTCAATATATATTAATAAATTTTATTTGCATGAACCGTGGTGAGGAAAATCGTTTATGACAAATTGTAAATTTAGCAAGCAGAGTAAAAAGAATTTTGTGAAAAATTTATAACTAATTTGATTCTAATACAAAGTGGACACAATACTTTATCTAAAATAAACCAAGCACGAGAAAGTAAAGAGAGGCGTTACACAACTAAGCTTAAACTACCTTGAATTTAGGTGGAAACCTGCAGGGAGGAGTTAACCGAGAAGGCATAGCATATTACAACAATCTCAAATGAATTGATATCAAATGGTCAGCAGAAGTCAATTTTCTCACTATAGAAGGCATGATACTCCAAATCAAACTAAATAAGAAGGCAGTATATATCTTGTTTTGTAGACTTTTTTTAACCATTGTAATTAGCATCACAAAATGTTATAGATTTTATATTTTATCATATGTATATTGTTGTTAGTGAAATTTTGAGATTAATCTTGTTAATGAAATGATATTTATTTTTATATACTTCGTATGGTCCATTAAGATTGATCATATCACCGCGGCTATTCTTATGTACACGTAAAAAAATTTGAAAAAAATAAATATTAAAAAAAAAACATGAAACTACGTCGGTTATCAACAAAGAACTGTCTTAGAAAGGGGCATTCTAAGACGGTTGTAGTGTAACAACCGTCTTAGAAAATCACATTCTAAGACGATTTTTACGTAACAACCGTCTTAGAATGTGACTTTCTAAGACGGTTGTGGTGTAACAACCGTCTTAGAAAGCCATTTTCTAAGACGGTCATCAACCGACTTTAAAAATTTTACTTATCAATGACACCTATAACAATGACGGTTGTTCAATCGACGTAGAAAGGGGTAAAGAACCGATGTAAAAAGGCTATTTTGTAGTATTGATAGCATCTACAATTTAATTTTCTTCAAAGATCTTAGATTTTCTTCTCCATTTTTTTTTAATGTTATTGTTGAGTTTATAATACATGGACATAATTTCAGGTCCTTGCTGCTATTAAAATGGGTATGGTGTATAGAAAACTATTCAAATTGGGCAATACGATTTCCATATGTGGTCGATGAATTTCTTTTCTGTCAGTATTATGAATTTGTTCTAATTACTGACAGAAAATAAATGAGTCAAGTCAAAGTTTCCTTTAAACAATTTATAGTAATTACTATAGGCTAAGTTATGATGAAATTCTACATGCCTTTCCTTCAGAAGTGTTGTATTGAATATAGTTTTATCTACCATGTAAGCAATATTGTCATAGTGGAGAAAATAGTTAAGTCGTATGACAATTTTTCACCTTCTTTAGACAAAGTAACCCTCATTCAAAACCAAGATTACCAAGTCTACGTGCCAAAAGATACAATGGTATTTCCTAAATTCATTACTTTAGTCCCTTACCTTGCAAAACATCATTCCCTTTTTATGCAAATGATAGTGGAAAAACACTAAAATGAATGATTTTTTCTAAGTTAGGAACTAAAATGAGGATATGTGAAGTCACAGACTAAAATGATAGACATTTAAAATCTAAGGGACTAGAATGGGGGTTTATTACAATTTAGTGACTATAAGTGTTTCAAAGTTTTTTTAATTACTCATGTATATTTCTCTTTTTCCATTCTTGATTTTTTTTGCAGATCCGCGGATGCAAACTTCACAACCGGACAAGGTATTCTGATGGTTTTGACTTCTGAGAGTTGGTACATGTGGTCTTCTTTTATCTTTTAGCATCCAGTAGAAAATATGCTTGTTTGACTAGGCTTTTATTATTGACTATCAAACACATCCACATATATAATTATTTCAGGAGTATTAATTGTTTAGTTTGGAACTATTATGGGGTTTATTTTATTTTATTATTTTTATATGTTTTTTCTACCTGGACTCATTTCATTGCATTTAGTGTAGGAATTGGTAAACTCTAGAAACATGATTGCCAATAAAATGTACTTTTTTTTAACAAAAGATTAAGTTTTATGGTAATCTATCTCCTATTTTCAAAAAAAAATTGTATTGATTAATCTATTTATGTATTAAACTATGCAATTTAAAGACTATTATTGTTATTTTAAATTTTTTGCAAAAAACATCATTAGTTAGTCTAAAATCGATGTAGAAAGTATTTTTAAAACATCGATTTTGGTCAAAACCAATGTTTGAAGGGCACATTCAACATCAATTTTGTCTAAAATCGATGTGGTAAACACATTCAACATCGATTTCGCCAAAAACCGATGTTGTATATGACTTTCAACATTAATTTTTTAGAATTAATGTAGAAAGCGCTTCAAAATCTACAATTTTGGTCACATTTATACATCGATTTCAGCTAAAACTGATGTAGCACTACTAGAAAAATCTCTTTCTACATCGGTTTTTTGGGCATTCAACATCATTTCTTAATCGATGTTGAAACCACCGACATTGAAAGTATCAACATTAACATCGGTTTTTGAAAATCGATATTAACATAACTACAAAACATCAGGCTTTAAGAAAATTGATGTCGTCTAATAAGAAATAAATGGAACAATATGTAAAATCAACATCGATTTTTCAAAAAATGGATGTTGTTGTACACATGACAACATCAATTTTCCTAAAAATCGATGTTGTAAGGTGCAAAACAACATCGGTTTTGCAAAAATCGATGTAAAAATAGCACATTCTACATCGGTTTTGGAAAAATCGATGTTGTATAGTACTTACAACATCGATTTTGTCTAAAACCCATGTAGAAATTACCTTTTTCACATCGATTTTTCCTATAATCAAAAAAATATAATCACTTTCAACATCGTTTATTACATAACCGATGTTGAATGTCATATTTCTTAAAAAAATATGGCCTATTATCTTTATTTCCCTTCCTGTAATATTAAAAGACATATTAAAAGCTTAGACAAAAATTTTAAGAAACTTCTATTAACAATTAATATAAATACTCATACAATCATATATCCAAAAAAGTATTGGTCCCTTTTTCATATATATTCTGCAAGGGAAAAAAAAGATAACTTTATATAAAAAGAACAAGAAATATATATAAGAACAAAAATAGGTAGGTAGCATAGGTGTGTCCACAGTAATACATGCTCAATGTGGTGGGTATGTCACATTATTTCTAACACTTTCAGTCATTTTTCTAAGATATTACGAATTGAATAGGGTTAAACATAATCATAAGTTTATAATTTTTAAGGTTTGAGGTGTAAGGGTTTCTAGAATTCTCAATTCTCAGATTGAATTTTGATTAAATAATCCATGCACTAACACTAAATATGTCCAGAGGTATGATTTACCTGAAATCTTCTTTTACCACTAAAAAATGGTTCCCATAAAATCGTCATCGTATATAAGATGGTGGCAATTTCGTAAATATGTGATTTTTCAACTAAGACGATTTTACAAAAACTGCCTTAGAGACTATCATTCTAATACGGTTTTAGAAGTCGCTACTAAAAATCATCTTTGCTAAAAGGTTAAAGATAGTTTTTAACGCTGACCGTCTTTGATTTTAAGTTGAATTATAAATTAAATTTTCAGTTCTAGTATCTCATTCCCTTCACTCTGCCTCGTGCCCCCTATTGCTTCCAACCTCCGTCAATTCCTCTTCTCGTGCTCTCTTCCCGGAATTCCAAGAATGGTTTCCACTTTTTTTTAACCCTAATTAACTCTTAGATCTACAATGATGACAAAAATGGTAAAAGGAAGTTGAAGGGTTCGTGGACAGAGCCAAAGGAAGGACTTTTTGGTTCCAGAACCGCGAAACGGTAGAGGAACAATGATGTCATTGAAGACTATTCGCTGCATCCACTGTGGAAGACCAGCCTCTGCTCCTAGTTCCAGAGCTGCTATGCACACAGCTAGGAGGAGCTTCGCCTCTGCCCCAACAACATGCAAGACCTGATCTCCAACCGTGCGAAGAAGGTGCCGAAGACCGAGGTGGACGAAAGCGTGCCGTCTCGGAGGAAGTGATGATGACGGAGGCAGTCGTCGATGACAGCGATGCCAAATCCCGACTGTTGCTATTGGTGTGGCCTATGCACAAAAAGTTGTTAACTCTGAGAGGGAGAGATTTGAGAAGTTTACCATTATATTTTTTTAATTGATGAACTTATACTGTTCTTTCATCTTTTTTTCAGCCTTTTGGTGTCTTATGCCACTCAATGTTCATGTCCCTGATGTTTATACTGATATGGGTGAATGGCTTGCTACAGATCTAGCAAAAGTTAAATCAAGCGATTCAAATCTTCATACACTTCTTGCTAGCATTTATGCTTTTAATGATAGATGAGAAGATGTGAGAAAGGTGAGAAGTAAGATGAAAGCTCTGGGAATCAAAAAGGTGCCAGGATATAGTTCCATTGAGGTGGATGGCAATTGGCAATAAAGGTTAAGTGAGGGTCGTTTCCCTTTTTCGGAAAAAATTGGTCTTCCTATAGGGGATAGGTAATCGACAATTGATTTTTAATTTGTAAATGCAATATGGAAGTTTTAAGATTTTGGCATGCAAATATTTTCTTCATAGCTTTATTGGGTAAAACCACCTTATTTTTTATTCACACACAAGGCTTCAATTTTAAGATTTTGTTTTGTTGTCTTGCCCCCTTTAATTGTTGGTCATTTTACTTAACTTTGTTTCAAGTTTTAACTTTTATACTGTTTTTTTTGCCCCTGTTGTATTCTTATATTTATAGTTAATTGGCTTACTTTCTCGAGTTTCTAACTGTTGTGTATATATGGTGTATGTTTCTTTGTTCAATTTTCTATTTTAGTCCCTTTGATTCCTATAATCCCTTTTTACTTTTTGCACCTAGCTCATGTATAGTTCATTATTGCACATAACAGTTTGAATTAGTAAGCATAGTTTTGACATATGCAGATTTTCGTGGTATATGGATCATGATAGTTTCATTGAGCTTGTTGGTGGAATAAGGATGCGTAAGGCTAACTTTTAATTTTATCTAATATGATTTTTGTTCATCTTATATGGATCATTATGGTTTCATTAATGCTTTTTCCTGCACAGTGTTTCTGCCAGGAATATACTAAATCCAGAGCAACCATTTATGGTACCTCTGATGGCTGTGGGACTCAAAGTACGTGAGCCTCCTCTTCTAGCTATCTATCTATCTTTTTGGATGAGTAGCTACCTATCTAATTCTAGTTCTAGATAAGTATATACCATCTTTTTGTGCTTGTTTTTACTTTATTTTCTTTTTATCCCTCAGTGATGACAATGTTTTGCTAGTTAAATAGAAGTATAAACGACCAAATTTAGTGATAAATTTTACCTTTTCATTGAAGTTTTTTGTTAGTAATTTTTATTTTTCTTGTAGTTTGCATGTAGCTTTTGCCAATGCTTTTAGTGTGTGTGTGTGTTTTGGTGAATGCTTTCAGTGTAGCTTGTTATGCAAATTTTTAACTATATTTATATTTCGTGCATTCATTGTCATCTTTTTTTATTTATTATTATTACTCATTCATTGTCATATTTAAAACGGTATAGTTATTTGTATAAAATTTATTGAGTCGTTTTTATTTTTAATGAAGTAATTAATGCTCCTTATCTATTAAGAAACTAACAAATATTATTTCAGAAAATTCTAGTCTTGCTGAGGTGCGTATATTAAATGCAGCACACTTGATGGTTGCTAGTCTTGCTAGGAGTTGGGCTCATTTTACATGCAAAGTAATTCCCATAAAAATGATAATCTATCATGTTTGTTTGTATCTTAGCAAATTCTTTTAGCATGATATGCTTTTAGGCTATGTTTTGTTTGATTTTCTTCCCCCTAATGTATCTCTATTTCTTCTTGGAACCATCATGGGCATCAATATATAGTCAACTGAAGAATTCAATTCAAAACTTAAATATTGCTAATGAAATTTGGAACAAGCTGTGCAACTTGTCACCAATGATAATATTCATCTTGGATTTGAAATCATTGAACAGGTTGTTGCTTATAAGGTTAGCTGCTAAATGTGTCTATGGTTATAGTTATTTGTCGCAGTGTTGGCAATGAGGAAGATGTTGTGCTTTTGTCTCTTCTTTTATTTGATAATGTCTACTCTATCTATAATTTAGGAACTCATCAGAGTATTTTATAAAATTTTATATGCAATATTCAAATATGATGTTAAGCATGCAGTCTATGTTCATATCTATGTTTTTATTTTCCATAGCATACTTTATGTTATGGGGAAAAGACTGGCACACATGCAATCTGTGTCCAAATTTTGCTTGTTATGTCGTCCAAATCAGTGTTCTTAACTCCTCATGATACTAATCTGTTTGATTCTTAATTTGAGTTCCATAACACAAATCAATTTGAAGCCATATGGAGAAAGAAATTAATATACAAGTTGGACTTTTTAATTTTTGGTTAAACATCTGAAAATGTTACTGCTTGTATTTTCTATAAATATCCTGTAAACTTTAAAGGTTTTTCATGTTTCCTCACATGATTTTGTGAAACCTTCCATTGTGTTTCATTACTTACAAGTTACAATAAGCTCTTGAATTAACATATTCACCTTCGTTGTTAGACTTCTTATTTTTCAAATCTTTTATTTGTGTTCATGCAGCCATTTAAAGATATGATAGAAGGAATGAGATTGGATCTTAAGAAGCCAAGATACAAAAACTTCGCTAAACTATATCTCTACTATTACTATGTTGATGGGACAGTTGGTATAATGAGTATTCCAATCATGGCCATTTCACCAAATTCACAAGCGACAACAGAGAGTGTATACAATGTTGCCTCGGCCCTAGGAATTGCAAATTAGGTAACCAACATACTAAGAGATGTTGGAGAGGATTAAGTCCATAACTATTGAATATTGATGTTTATTTGAGTCTTTATAAATATTAGGAACAAAGTACTTGTAGAAATATTTAACCCTGCGAATCTTTCTGTTAACTCTTGATCTCGACTTGTCAAAACTTGTATACGAATATGTCACCACATTTTTTTAACATCGGTTTTGATAAAACCGATGTTAAAATGACAATGTGAAAAATATTTTTTTCTAGTAGTGTAGATAATGATTTTCAACATCAATTTTTAAAATCGATGTTAAAAATACCTACTGTCAACAATGACTGTTTCAACATCAGTTCTAGAATCAATTTTAAAGCCCTTTATGTAGTAGTGAGAGAACAACAATTAATGACAATGAAGACACGGATGATTGATTACCATGACCTATGATTTGCTTTAGCTTCTTAAATTTTTTTAAAAGCATTATAACTCATGTCCTAGGTGAATCACTTTTGCAACATAGTAGTGTAATTGGTTGACACTACTAGAAAGATTAGCTTTAGCATCGTTACATTAACATCGGTTATTGAAAAATTGATTTGGCAAAATCGTAAATAATAGGACCTCGTTAACATCGGTTTTCTAAAAAGCCGATGTTAACATGAATTAGTTAACATCGATTTTAGGAAAACTGATGTTAACGACTTCTTGTTAACATCGGTTTTCATTTAAAAACCGATGTGGACTATCTCATGAATAACATTGATTTTTAAATTAAAAATTGATGTTGTTGGTGTTTTATAAAGATTTCAACTGGCACCCAAATTAAAGACCTTTCACTCTCGCGGTGACAAAAACCTAATCTCACTCTCGCAATCTTCCCGCTACTCGAGTCCAATCTCTCTCTCACACGTTTTTCTCCTCATTCACTCTCTCACTCTTGCGATCTTTCTGCTGCTCGCACTGAACAAAGCTAGCTACCTCGCGACTTCAAATCCTCGTGTCTCAGATATCTCGATCCCAATTTAGTAGCGTTCTTGCACCCAATAAACCTATTTTGCAACTAAAACTTTGTCTCTCTGTTGTTGCATTAGCATTTTAAAGAAATGCATGGGTTGAATGTGTTGCTATGTGAGTTGTCTTTTGTTGCCCACTAATTTTTTGATAAAATGTCTAATCTGTATATGTCATATCACACGAATGATTTTATTTTACTTTATCTCTAAGGCTATCTTAGTCTTGATCAGAATGCAGTCTCTTAGTTATTATTGTTTTTGATTTCTTTGTTCGTACTTTTTATGCAATTGAAAGTGGATAATTGAGAATTTTGTTTAGCTTATGGAGGCCAAACTAAGAATTCCAATACCTTGATTGTGATACAAAGCATTTTGAAATTTTCTGAATCCCATCATTTCCTAATACTAATAGTTGCATCCTAATTGAAATGGGGTTTCTTTACTCTTTGTTTTCTATCCTTCTTTTGTAGTTTTATTAGGTGAGGGCTATTCAATGAAACTGCCCCCTATTTATTAATAAGAACTATATATGTATGTAGCAAATAAACTACTATGTTTCTACTTTGCTTTTCTTTAATTTAGTTATCATAGTAGGCCCATTAAAGAAAGATGGCTTTGATGCTATGGGAACTTGTATGAAATTATTTAGGGCTTCTAGCTATGATTGATAATTATCCTTTTGGCTATGATGGACAAGTTTCCTTCATTGTATCAGCCAACCACTATGTTCTAAGTATGTCCTCACCTTGGACTGCATGAATGACTTGTATGAATTCTATTAATTTGTCTTATTTATATTAAGTAGCATCGGGGTTGGGCATTAACAGCCCACCTTGCTTCCCAAACAAGTGTAAGAAGTGATGTGTGGTTGTTAAAAATGCTAAACTTGTTTTTCTATGTTGCTAGAAATACTTATTTTTATTGGGATGAGGAAATGAGTGACTAAGTTGTTGTCTTCCTCCCCCGGCTTCAAATTTCCTCAGTTGTAGCTTGTGTCCACCTTGGTTTCAAACATTATTTAATTAGTTTTGGTCCATACATAGGAGATAAGTTTCCTTCAATTATTTGGAAGCTAAATATGGACATGTTTATTACAAGAACTTCACTCAACAAAAAAAATATAATAATCTAAAAAATAGGCATATTTTAAATAAATAAAAAACAACTATTTATAAGGACCATAATAAAAGAATATATTATTGAAATAAATAGATAACCTAAAATTTACAACTAGAACCAACTGTCTCTCTATAAGCAAGATAGAATATGGAATGGATATAAAAATTAGTTTGCAAATTATCTTAGAGAATCGAATTAGATACAAATATTTTTTATTTGTTAGTAGATTAATTTTTTTTTGTATATGTTTGGTTCAAATGATAGTAGTGAGGGAAAAAACGTTAGATATAGGCAGTATGTGAATCCTTAATTATAACTTTTTGTTCTTTTTATTTATTGTTTAAGAAATAAAATTAGTATGCAGTATGTGAATCCTACATTATCATTTGATTTTTTTTCTTACAAGAAATTGCAGATATTATTCTATACAAATACCTCTACACAGTGAAAATTAAATCAGTAAGTATGTCTAATTGGAGGAGTTTGGTTTTACTATAAACTTGAAATGATTAGGATAAATGCATTCCAACACACCCATCACACACTTTGAAGGTTGAAAAATTGAGAACTCTTTTGGTAGTAATCAATATGTGTATAAATCAAAGTCCAACCATATTGTTTTTTGGTATAAAGATGGCAAATTGACAATGTGGTTTGGATTTATAATTTCATGCAAACTATATGAATCTCTCACCACTAGCCAATTCTAGTGGCTTGAATTCCATACATATTTGACACTATTCACTAGAGTTTAACATAGTTGTATAGGGACATGTGTTATAAACTTATGAAAGCTTGATGTTGTACCCTATGTTATTATAACTAAGCTTCTTTAGCTTCTTTAGCTTAGATATATAGCTAAGGTACATGTTGTCAAAACTAAACAAATTCAAATCATTTTCTGCAAATCTGTTATGTTATAAGTGTTATTTGCAATTCTTTTTGCCTCTTGTTAATATGTTTCATTGATTGTCTTCATATTCATATGTTCTAAAATGTTGGGGACTTTGATTTTTGTTTACAAGCTTAGTTCATCAAATGCTTTTCCATTTCCTATTATTAATGTTCAATGTATGTTGCAGGCACTTTTCCTTTTCTTGTTTGCATCTACATCACGACTTTCATAATTGGAGATTTCACAGAGATCATCACAGGTACAAATGTCTTTCATAATTTTTTTTAGGCTCTTTTGTCTTACGCGTGCTTTTAGAATTTGTTTTATGTGATTAATGACTATTGCTTTATATAGAACTTATGTTCATTATGAGTGAACCTTAATTTCCCGTTTGAGATTCAATACAATGATTCTTCCGGACATTTTGAATTAATCGTTGTATTGATTTTTGAATTGTCCGTTTGAACAGTTTGGGAAGAGTCATTTTTTATAGTAGATTCATATGTATAGGTTGAGTTTTTTTACTTATATTTGATGAAATTTCAGTACAATGCATTTCACTTTGTTTTCTGGGTGCATACTTGATTGTGGTGGAATTGATGTCACCGCTTTCATGTTGTGTACTTGAAGATCAATGTGAAATGTTGCTGAAATTTTGTCAAATTTAAGAAAAGAAACTTAACCTTTACATATGAATCTAATATAAAAAATGTCTTCCTGAATGGGATAGGGTTGCACCTTTAATGAAAAAATTGAGGTTTTCATGCATGGAATAACTTTGTGAGTATCACAGAGTTATTAATTAGATGGATCGAAGTTGGATGAATGCAAGTCGTATGAGCCCTGAGTATTAGGAAGGCTTGAATAGTTCTTGGAATTTTCCTCCAAAAGAAGTCAACCAGATGAGGACGAAAAATATTTATGTCCTTGTATAAACTGTTTGAATGGCATACAACAAGCACTAGACGACATACGAGAACATCTTCTGTGTGATGAGATTAAGAAGAATTATACGACATGGGTATGGCATGATGAATTGACAGACATGTAGAGGGGGTCCTAAACTGAAGCGATTGGTGTAGACATGGGAGATCGATTAGAGGATATGATTTGTTATCTCGGACAAGAGTCTTTTTAGCAAGCACATGTCCCTATGTATGATACATTGGAAAGTGATATGAAGAAGCCTTTGTATCCGAGGTGCAAGAAGTCTTTGACGCTATTTTCAGTGGTGTTAACTTTGGTTAATGTCAAGGCCAGATATGGGTCGAGTGAAAAAAGCTTCACTTCACTACTTCGGGTAGTTCAAGATATGCTTCCAGATGAAAACATGTTGCCAAAAAGTTACTATCAAGCGTAGAAGATACTCGTCTGATGGGTATGGAGTATCAGAAAATTCATGTCTGCCTTAGTGATTGCATATTGTACATAAATGAATTTGAAGAAATGCATAAATGGCCCAGGTGTGGGGTATCACGGTACAAAGTGAAGGACGATGACGACTGTAGCAGTCATGAATGCACAAAGAAAGGCTCGCCAACAAAGGTGTTGTGGTATCTTTTGATAATTAAAAGGTTTAAGTGTATGTTTACTAACGAAGATGACGCAAAAGACCTTACATGGCATGCAAATGGGAGAAACTATGATGGAATGCTCCACCATCCGGCTGATTCCTCCTAGTGGAAGAAGATTAATCGTTTGTATCCGGATTTCGGCAACGAAGGAAGAAATCTTAGGCTTGGACTAGCCACTGATGGAATGAATCCATGTGGCAGTTTAAGCACTCAGCATAGTTCATGGCCTGTTTTGCTAGTCATTTACAACTTTTCTCCTTGGTTATGCATGAAGTGAAAATACATTATGTTTTCAATGATGATATTAGGACCAAGACAGCCAGGAAATGACATCGATGTTTATCTCAGTCCCTTGATTGAAGACTTGACAAACTTGTGGGACGAGGAGGTTGACGTGTTTGAAGGGTATCGAAATGAGACATTCAAGTTGTGTGCAATGCTATTTTGTACCATTAATGATTTTCCATCATACGGGAATTTTAGTGGATACAGTGTTAAGGGCTATCGTGCATGCCTTATCTGTGAACAAGACACAAGTTACATACAACTTAAACATGGAAGCAAAAAAGTTTACACTCACCATTGACATTTTCTGAAACCTTATCACCCTTACCAGGGATTGAAAAAAGCTTTTAATAGAAGTCAAAAGCATAAAAGTTCACCGATACCGTTAACTAGTCAGCAAGTTCTTCAGCGGGTTGAGGACATCAATACTACATTTGGAAAGAACCAAAAGAAGTTAAAAATTAAAACTTGCATATGAAAGAAGAGGTCGATATTGTTTGATCTTGCATACTGGTCCGATCTAGATGTTACACATTGTATCGATTTTATGCATGTGGAGAAAAATGTGTGTGATAGTGTCATTGGGACGCTTCTTAACATTCAAGGAAAGACAAAGGATGGTTTGAATACTCATCAAGATCTAGCTGAGATGGGTAAACGTGACCAATTACATCCAAGGTCCTATGGTAAGAAAATATGCTTGCCTCCAGCATGTCACACTTTGTCAAGAAAGGAGAAGACAAGTTTCTGTCAGTGTCTGTGTCGTGACAAAGTGCCACAAAGATACTCTTCAAATATTAAGAGACTTGTGCAGCTGAAAGATCTGAAACTAGTTGGCTTAAAGTCTTATGATTGCAACGTCTTGATGCAACAATTGTTAGACGTGGTGATTCAAGACATTTTGCCAAACAAAGTTAGGCATGCCATAACTCGCCTGTGCTTTTTCTTCAATGCCATTTGTAGCAAAGTCATTGACCCTATAAAGTTAGATGACTTGGAAGACAAGGCTGCAATTATCTTGTGTCAATTGGAGATATATTTTCCTCCTTCATTTTTCGACATCATCACTACTAGAAAAGCTGGTTTCTATGAAGGTTTTAAAGCGTTTTTCACGACGGTTTCAAGATTGTCTTTGTAGCGAACGTCGTTGAAAGTTATTACTTTCAACGATGAATATAAAACCATCTTGGTAGTGTCTCGTTTCTAAGATGGTTCCTCCAAGAAACCGTCTTAGAAGAGTATATTTATTTTAAATAAAAAATTATTCTAAGACGATTTTTAGGAATAACCGTCTTAGAATACTGTAATTATTTTAAAAAAATTAATCTAAGACCATTTTTTGCAATAATCATCTTAGAATATTGTAATTTCAAAAAAAATTAATCTAAGATAGGTTTTTGGAATAATCGTCTTAGATTTTTAAAAAAAATTAGAGGACAATGTAAGGAAATTCTAGAATTCAAGGATCGTTTGAATCAGTTGTAAGGATCATATGTTTATCCTCTGTAGCTATGTGTACACTAATGTTTGTGTTATCATTTTTTTTATGAATTTCAGGATGGATCCAAGTCAGCAAACAATGATTCCCTATAATCAACTAGGAAGTCAGCTTTCTGGTTCTTTTTTGTGTTCAGCCGTAGATCGCTTTCTGCACAATGCAAATGTGAAATATTTAGATCAAATCAGCAAAGTTAAAAAGGTATGTTTCAGCACTAAAGCATTATCTTTTTCTGCATAATGCAAATGTGACGTATTTAGATGATTTAATCTAGGTTCAAAAGGTTTCTTTGAGTAGTGAAGCATCATTTGTTTCTGACTTCTGCATAATGTAAATTTAAAGGAATCGTCTGTTTTGTGTTTTAGTCAAATACTATGTTTTGTGCTTTACGCAACTCAATACCTTGTACGACTGCATGTGTGTCACTGTGGTCACTATACAGAAGTTGTTGACAGCCAATGGTTGGGTTTATGATGCATGCCCAAAATGTAACAAAAAGGTTTATGGAAATGCTTTGCATGTGTTTTGTATTGGCTGTGGTAAAAGGTAAATTTAGCTAAAATTGTGCATCTTGTGTTGATTTGAGGGGGAGCTGAATGAAGATCAAGTGAAGATTCAAGCAAGGTTCAAGACTTGGATGTTTTAGCTTTCAACATGGCTCAAGCTTTGAAGAAATGATGTTTTCGATTTAAATGTAAAAGGTCTGAAAGCATCGAGATGATCCAAGTTTTGATTACATATCAATCATATATTAATTAAGCATTGCATCATATAGAAGCTAAGTAATTGATTTGAAACTTAGGAAAAAGCTAGGTGTTTTCTAAAAGATAGTATATAGTCGTTTTAATCGATTACTATGTTTTCTTTATGTTTCTATGTACTCTGTTTTTCTGGTTCATATTTCAGCATCTAAATGAACTCCTCAGACTCTATGAATGAAATTACTGCTTTCTATTCATCAATTATCCGCTGTGCATTTAATTTTTGACTTTAAAAAGCTAAATAGGGGGAGAATAATTGAAAATCAAGTGCGAACGAGAGTGCTCTGCATCATACTCTGTTCACCTCTGTTTTACGTGTCATTTTTTAATTAAAAATTCAATTGCATAAATTGAGAAATTTAGGGGAAGTTAAAGCTTGAAATTACTTGCTATTGATGCATATATGACATGAATGAATAATGAATGAAGCTCAGATATCTTTAACACTTGTTCTTGAAAAGAATTTTTGAATTTTCAGGTGATAAGCAATGTGCAGAAATATTTGAAGCTTTTCCATTAAATCACAAAGACTCATTGTTTTTCAATTTGAGATTTGGCATGTTTAAAGCCAAAAAGGGGGAGATTGTTGATTTGAGGGGGAGCTGAATGAAGATCAAGTGAAGATTCAAGCAAGGTTCAAGACTTGGATGTTTTGGCTTTCAACATGGCTCAAGCTTTGAAGAAATGATGTTTTTGATTTAAATGTAAAAGGTCTGAAAGCATCGAGATGATCTAAGTTTTGATTACATATCATTCATATATTAATTAAGCATTGCATCATATAGAAGCTAAGTAATTGGTTTGAAACTTAGGAAAAAGCTAGGTGTTTTCTAAAAGATAGTATATAGTCGTTTTAATCGATTACTAGGTTATCATAATCGATTATTTTGTTCATGAGCTTTCTGGAAAATCAAACATAAACACTTTAATCGATTATTGTATCAACTTAATCGATTACATGAAATATCGCATACATAGAAATTGGCCTTGTGACTGCTTTAATCGATTACCATGATATTGGAATCGATTACCTACTTAGTTGAAAAATACTGTCACTCTGGCTTAATC
>PYAF01000069.1:47708-59067 GCA_007407185.1 Glycine tomentella
GCCTATTGGTACTAAATGGGTTTTTAGAAATAAGCTGGATGAAAGTGGAATTATAGTCAGAAATAAAGCTAGATTGGTTGCAAAAGGTTACAACCAAGAGGAAGGTATTGACTATGAGGAAACTTATGCTCCAGTTGCAAGGTTAGAAGCTATTAGGCTGCTACTTGCTTATGCATGTATCATGGGTTTTAAGCTTTTTCAAATGGATGTGAAAAGTGCATTTTTAAATGGCTATATTGAGGAGGATATTTATGTTGAGCAACCTCCAGGATTTTCAGATTTTCAGCATCCAAATCATGTTTTTAAACTTAAGAAAGCCCTTTATGGTCTTAAACAAGCACCTAGATCATGGTATGAAAGGCTGAGTAAGTTTCTACTTGATCAATCTTTTGTAAGGGGCAATGTTGACAAAACCTTGTTTATCAAAAGGAAAAAGAATGATATTTTACTGGTTCAAATTTATGTTGATGATATTATTTTTGGTTCAACTAATCCAAAGCTTTGCAAAGAATTTTCTACAGCTATGCAACAGGAATTTGAGATGTCTATGATGGGAGAGCTGACATTCTTCCTAGGATTACAAGTCAAGCAATTGAAGAATGGAACTTTCCTTAATCAATCAAAATATTGCCTTGAAGTAATCAAGAAGTTTGAAATGGACAAATGCAAAGATGCAGCAACACCTATGGCCACCTCAACATATCTTGATTCAGATGAAAAAGGAAAGAAAGTAGATGAATCCAAGTATAGAGGAATGATTAGTTCATTACTCTATCTTACAGCCAGTAGACTAGATATAATGCTAAGTGTTTGCTTGTGTGCAAGATACCAATCCAACCCAAAAGAGTCTCATCTCTCAGCTGTAAAAAGGATCATCAAATATCTCAAAGCAACACCCAAAGTTGGGCTTTGGTATCCTAATGATGCATCAATTAATATCATTGGCTATTCTGATTCAGATTTTGCAGGTTGTAAGCTTGATAGAAAAAGCACTAGTGGAACTTGTCATCTCCTTGGAAGCTCACTTATTTCTTGGCATTGCAAGAAGCAAGCTTGTGTAGCTTTATCTACTGCAGAAGCTGAGTATATATCAGTTGGTAGTTGCTGTGCACAAAGTATTTGGCTCAAGCAACAATTACAAGACTATGGAGTAGAGTTAAAGGAGATCCCACTGCTGTGTGACAACACAAGTGCGATTAATATTTCAAAGAATCCTGTAATGCATTCAAGAACCAAGCACATAGAGATTAGACATCATTTTATAAGAGATTATGTGCAAAAAGGTAACATAAAGGTAGAATTTATTGATACACATCATCAACTTGCTGACATATTTACAAAACCTCTGCCTAAGGATAGATTTTACACTCTTAGAAATATGCTAGGAATCCTTGATGAACATAATATATACTAGCATGGATATGATATATTTCATATGCAACTTTGAAATGCCTACTTATCATTATCATAGTTGAAACAATATAACAGACTGTACTACCATAATTACTCTGATTCAATATTTTAAAAGCTGTGATATTTGTAATATGCTCTGTATCTTAGACTTAAAAGCTATATCATTTGTTAAATGCTCTATTTTGTGTAACTCGTGCTGCAATAATCGATTAAGGCTCAGAATAATCGATTAAATTCATTAAACCTGGTTTTCAATGTAAAAATTTGAATTATATAATCGGTTACACAAGGCTCGTAATTGATTACGCTTCACAAATCACAAATATGTGTCGCTCTGGAATAATCGATTACCTGTCGGGATAATCGATTATGGCATAGTAGATTCAACTTGAAAACTTAAGAAGTGCTGGAATAATCGATTACCATAGAGGTTAATCGATTAAAATGTTCATACTCAAATTTTTAAAGTCTACCATGGCCAAATAATCGATTATGTTAGCATTATGATCGATTACTTTTTATCTTTAACCTCTGGCCAACTACTTAGTAATCGATTACACTATGGAATAATCGATTACACTGTATAATCTCTATTTTGATTGTTCTGGAATAATCGATTACATAGCGATATAATCGATTATTAAGGCTGTTATCTGAATTTTTGAAAGTTTTCATGTGTTGATAAAACTGCCAATCAGTTTCTCCACAACTCTCAATGCAATTAAATCGTCTCAACAGTTATAAATTTTTTTTAAACAGCCAAATCGTCTCTATAAATAGTCATAGACATTCTTAGGAACATCTACAGCTTGTCTCTCTTTCATCTCTAGCCTGAATCTTTCTTATCCAAAACATCATGGTTGAACCTCCATTTAAAAGTGTTAGGAAGTCTCAAAAAGACGTTTGGAGTATCATTTGTTCAACAAGGATTCAAGGTTGAGATTATGCTAGAGCTTCAGGAGAATATCAAAGCTGAAATTTGTGTAGTCTTAGAAGACATTAGGAAAAGGCTGGATGTTACTAAAGCATTTATAAATGATAAAGCATCAGCAAACTTCTAGCATTCATTAGATTTTGTTTGATCTGCTTTTTAGATTTAGTGTTTGTCTGATCTGATAAGAAATAAACTTCGATCTTTGTTAGCTTTAGTGTTTGTCTGATTTGATAAGAAATGGACTAGTTTGTTTAGAATTTCATATTGTATTATCCATTATGCTATCTAAGTAATGAAAATTACCTTTTCTTTATGTTTCTATGTACTCTGTTTTTCTGGTTCTTATTTCAGCATCTAAATGAACTCCTCAGACTCTATGAATGAAATTACTGCTTTCTATTCATCAATTATCCGTTGTGCATTTAATTTTTGACTTTAAAAAGCCAAATAGGGGGAGAATAATTGAAAATCAAGTGCGAACGAGAGTGCTCTGCATCATACTCTGTTCACCTCTATTTTACGTGTCATTTTTTAACTAAAAATTCAATTGCATAAATTGAGAAATTTAGGGGGAGTTAAAGCTTGAAATTACTTGCTATTGATGCATATATGACATGAATGAATAATGAATGAAGCTCAGATATCTTTAACACTTGTTCTTGAAAAGAATTTTTGAATTTTCAGGTGATAAGCAATGTGCAGAAATATTTGAAGCTTTTCCATTAAATCACAAAGACTCATTGTTTTTCAATTTGAGATTTGGCATGTTTAAAACCAAAAAGGGGGAGATTGTTGATTTGAGGGGGAGCTGAATGAAGATCAAGTGAAGATTCAAGCAAGGTTCAAGACTTTGATGTTTTGGCTTTCAACATGGCTCAAGCTTTGAAGAAATGATGTTTTTGATTTAAATGTAAAAGTTCTGAAAGCATCGAGATGATCCAAGTTTTGATTACATATTATTCATATATTAATTAAGCATTGCATCATATAGAAGCTAAGTAATTGGTTTGAAACTTAGGAAAAAGCTAGGTGTTTTCTAAAAGATAGTATATAGTCGTTTTAATCGATTACTAGGTTATCATAATCGATTATTTTGTTCATGAGCTTTCTGGAAAATCAAACATAAACACTTTAATCGATTATTGTATCAACTTAATCGATTACATGAAATATCGCATACATAGAAATTGGCCTTGTGACTGCTTTAATCGATTACCATGATATTGGAATCGATTACCGACTTAGTTGAAAAATACTGTCACTCTGGCTTAATCGATTACCACTTACTGTAATCGATTATTTTAGTACATTCATGTTTTTGCATCACGCTGCTTTAATCGATTACCAATGGATGAAATCGATTATTCTTCACAAACATGATTTCAGCATGGGACTGCTTTAATCGATTACATCTATATGTAATCGATTACACTTCATTATCAGGATTTTAGCTTAGTCTACTTTAATCGATTACACCACGGGTTAATCGATTATTTAACCCGTTTAATGAAATCGTGAAAATACCAAAGGTCGGTTTAATCGATTACAAGAGCGTCTAGAGCGTCTTTAATCGATTATTTTCGTTACAAAAATAACTATATATATATCCCTTGCCTTTTGTGATTCAATATAACAGAGATTGAGATTGATCTTAAAATTTTTCGATGTTCTGAGCTTTCTAAGGAATCACTGAGGCATTCTTCTGGGTTATTTGAGCTTTGCTTTCATTAAGTCATTCATGGGTTACTAATCTTGTTAGTGAAGCAAACTACTCTTTTACAAAGGTCTAGGAAAGCTGTTCTGCATATTTGTCTTGCATTCAACCTGAGTTTTGTCATTCATATGCATTTTAATCTTGGATCATCAGGTGAATTCTTTCCTGGCTCTTTGTGGGTGTTAAGTTTTCTGCAGTAACTTTGTATTTTGTTGATTCTATTGTATTTAGTTTTTCTTGCAAGAGGAGATAGTGTTTCTCCAAGGGAGATAGGGTATCTCCAGGGTCTGCTGAGTAGGTTTCTCAATGTGGGTTTGGCTTCTAAGGATCTAATAGGGTTTTAGATCTCTGAACTTCTTCTAGGGTTGAGGAAGAGAAGCTTGTAATTGCTTGTAAGAAACATAATTGCAATAGTGGAACTCTACTCTAGTGTTGAGTGGAAGAAACTGGATGTAGCCTCATAGGTTTTGAGGTGAACCAGTATAAATCTTGTCTCTTGATTTATATTCTGCAGTTTATATCATATCTTGTGTGAGTTATATCTTGTGTGTTGTGAATTCTTCTTTGAAAGTTTATTCTTTAGGCATAACAAATCTTGGATTGGTTTTGGATAAAGTTTTCAATTGATTTTGGATAAAGTTTTCAATTGGTTTTGTGATAAAGATCCAAAGGGCATTAAACTCCGATTTCAAACTCTGATATTGTTAAAAGAAAATTTTATTTTACCTAGGTTAACCAATTCACCCCCCCTCTTGGTTAAGTGTGAGTGTTTCTTATTTTCCACATCTTGGACTTCCACTTATCGATGTCTTTCACTGAGATGTTGTGCCTTAGATATCGTATTGAGGTTAGGGTGTGTCAACAACGGGAATTAGCCATTTTTACACTATGGGATCGTGAATGTTATGCCCTAATAAAGGAAACTGCAGATGAAATCAAGCAAAAAATCATTGTTAAGGTCAATCACACTATGGCTGACATGATATGTCGTTATTTGTTTATGACACATAATTTTTGAATGTTGTATTAATGCTTTCATTTAACTAAAAATCACCAGGAAGGACTTTTTGATCCCAAAGATATACTAGAATGTCTAGATCGTGTCTTGGGAAAAAAATTAGCATTCAGATTTAAAGTTGTTCCTAGCAATAGACACCATTCTGTTTCTCAGTTATCAGAAGATGATACATCGATAACAATTGTTCTGTCACAGCTTCCAAACTTTGACATTTAGGTAACCTTAAATAAATAAAAAATAGTCATATGTAAATGTACAGTTATTATTGTAATTAACATTGTGTTTGGTGGTTTGTAATTGGGTTTGTTGTCATGTTACTAAGGATGAGTCACAGTCTCCTATGTCAAAGGTTCATTAAAAGAAAGATGTTGTTGACAATGTCAGTTTTGGGTTGTGAAGCTTTGCTTTTATATATAATTGACTTATTTTTGTATACTTATTGATAACAAATTAAATATTTCAGGAGCATTGCTTTTCAACCACTGCTGAGTCTGATGCGCATGTGATAGACTCCCTAACACCAGCTAAGCGCTATTCCAATCCATTTGATACTCAATTGGATGCCATAGAATTTGAAGACTTCTCACAAATTCAATTATCTTGTACTAGGAAGAAGAAACATATCAAGATTGAGTGATAATTTCAAAGGTTGAAGACTGTTTTTGGATTATGATGTCACCAACTTCTGTCTTATAATGTATATTGAGTGACAATGAACATGTAAGTCACACTTTATAACATTCAATGGTTACCACATGTTAACTACATCTGTATTGCTTAATGTGGTCAATGGTATTTCCAAAATTTAAATGCTATTGCGTGTAAGCTACCACCAAACATGTATCTGTTGAATACTATGTAACTTTGTTTTGCTTATCGGTTTAATGCAATACTATAGAAATTAACTCACTGAGTCTTCATTGTCTAATGACTAATGGTTGCTTTATATGTCATACTTATGCATTTAAAATTACCAGTAATTGTCCATAATTAAATTTTAAATTTTCAAGTTTATGATATTGAGTAACAAAAGTTATTTTTACATTCCTAATAACTTCCAATATAACAACTGAATAATGGTTAATTTCTGTAATATTCCCAAAAAAACCTCACCAAATATCGTCCACATTTAAAACACCACTTTTTTTTCTTCTCATTCAGCAGTGTTGAAACAATAAGTTATTTTACGCTACCAATATAATAGCATAAAGCACTTACTTAGTTAAATTCATTACATATTCAGCAGTGGCAATAATAATCAGTAACTGATTTGAACATTACATATTCAAAAAATATTTAGAAAAACATATATGCAGTTTCAACAACAATAAGTTAATGACTTGATAACCATTATTGTTTTTGTAATCCATATTTATATTTTTTAAATAGTTACAACTTGAATTTAAATACCACAAAATCAGCTGACATATAACATTATTTCAGTAGCACGCCCCACTATGAATCACACAACAGCATGTCATGTCAAGTCCAAGTCAAAGTATGGGGTAAAGCAAATTATATCTACCCAAAATCTACTTATATCAACGTAACATTATGGGCATTTCCAACAAGTTGCCCACTGAATGCCATTTCTCTGTTGACAATAACACACTTATGATACCTATTACCAAATATAAGACCTTTTAATAATCTATCAGTCTGAATTGTCTACTGAGTTCCCTTCCTCTACAAAAATCAAATACGAATGTGCAATTGTTATTGTTCAAACAGAAAGTCAAAATTGGTTGTTGTTATATCAAGAGCATAATTATATACCCTATTTCTTCAAGTAACACTAAATCAGTTAGGAAGCTCATTGATGTTATCTCACTAGGAAGAGATGCAAAGCTTCTGTTGTTCCTAGCTGTTCATGTATGATTCACTACAATACAATGAAGTTTCATTATACTCCTTCATTTCAGGTGTGGGCTAAATTAATTAATGTTTCAACAATATTTATGTAGACAGGTTACTCAAACACGGAAGACGAGATTTCTAATACAAAGGCTAATGGGAAAGATGCAAGATTAAAACAAAAACCTATATTGCAAGCCAATAAGAAGGGAAAATCTAAATATATCAATGCTAACAGGCCACAACTAACCACCCAAAATCAAGGTTGATAATCTCTTCACTTATTGTAGCTATATAATAAGTGATTTGAAATTAACCTAACAGATGGTACAACTGAACAAAGTTTTTTCCTTGTGTGTTGAAATATGCAGTGGCTTGTCCCAAGCCAGGATAAATGAGGAGGGTTGGCGTCAGGAGTTGCAAACTGGCCATAAAAAAACCAATTGTTATTATGTGATGAACCTTTATGATATTTCATTGGGGCATACCCTTCATCGCGACGCATTACATCGAACCCCGGGTGTATCGAAAAATTAGCTAGGGTCCTTGCCACAAGGCAAGGACCTACATCCATCCCGGGATGTAGTGATAAGTGAGCTAGGGTCCATGCCAAAAGGCAAGGCACCAGGTCTTCACTAGGATTTGGTGACAAAAAGGAAAGGGTCCCAACATGCAGATGGGCAAGCGTGGCGGGCAAACATCGCCCAGGGGTTTAGGACGAAATTGAGAAGCTGGAACATAGGAACATTAACCACTAAACCAAGGGAGTTAGCATATTTTTTGCCATAAGGAAAGTGAATATTGTTTGCTTGCAAGAAACTAAGTGGGTTGGAGAAAAGGCCAAGGAAGTGGATGGCACCGGTTTCAAGTTGTGGTATACAGGTACAACCAAGAGTCGTAATAGGGTTGGAACTATGATCAATAGAAGTTTCAGAGATAAAGTCATTGATATCAAAAGGAAAGGCGACATGATTATGATGATTAAGATTATAGTGAGGGATCTAATTTTAAATACCCTTAGTGTGTATACACCTCAAGTTGGACTACTATCAGATGAAAAGAACCAATTTTGGGAAGATTTGGAGGAGGTCCCAAGAGGGATCCCACGAAAGGAGAAGATTTTCCTAGGAGGAGATCTAAATGGACATGTTGGTAAAAACAGTGGAGGTTTTGATAGAATTCATGGTGATTTTGGTTATGGGACAAGAAATGAGACTGGAGAAGAGGTCTTGAACATTTCACTAGCCTATGATTTGATGCTAGAGAACACTTTTTTCCGGAAAAGGGAGTCTCGTCTTATCACATATCATAGCGGCCAAAATTGTAGTCAAATTGATTTCTTTATGGCTAGACGGGAAGATAGAAATTTGTGTATTGACTGCAAGGTCTACCCTAGAGAATGTGTGGCAACACAACATAAGTTGGTAGTTCTAAAGGTTAGGTTCAACAAAGTTCTTAATTTAAGGAAGAAGGCTCAAAACCCAAGGATAAAATGGTGGAAGTTAAAGGAGGAGAAACAAATAGAGTTTATGAAAAACATGTTGCATGACCATAAGAGTTTATTGGAGAAGCTAATGAAATATGGAATAAGATGGCTTTGTGTGTTCAAAATGTGGGAAGAAGGGTGCTAGGTGAAAGCAAAGGAAACAAAGTTCTTACAAAGGAAACATGGTGGTGGAATAGAGAGATGCAAGAGGCTATTAAACAGAAGAATGAATGCTTTAGATCTTTGCATAAATGTCCCAATGATGAGAATTTGCAAAAGTTTAGAGTAGCAAGGAAAAATCCAAAGAAAGCAGTGCGGGAAGCTAGAGGCGAAGTTTTTGACGATTTGTATAAAAATCTTGGGAGCAAGGATGAGGAGAAAGGTATTTACAAACTTGCAAAAATGAGGGATACAAAGACTAAAGACCTCACCCAAGTTAGATGTATCAAGGATGAAAATCAAAAAATTTTGGTAAGGGATGAAGATGTAAGTGGAAGATGGCTAAACTACTTTAACAAACTTTTTAATGGGAATGGAGACAAGAGTGAGGTTGATTTGGAGGATGTTTTTGATGACCTGAATAGAAGATCTGTGTGAAGATTAATACACATGAAGTTAAGGAGGCTTTAAAAAGGATGAAGAATAATAAAGCTTTGGGACCTGATGACGTCCCTATTGAAGTATGGAGAGGCTTGGGAGATGTGACAATAAAATGGTTGACAAATCTTTTTAATAGGATTCTTCAAACAAATAAGATGTCAGATGCTTGGAGGAAAAGTATGCTTGTTCCTATTTACATAAACCAGGGAGATATCCAGAATTGTTCAAACTATAGAGGCATCAAGCTCATGAGTCATACTGTGAAGTTGTGAGAGAGAGTTATCGAACATCGCCTAAAGAGGGAAACCATGGTTTCTGTAAATTAATTTGGATTTATACCAGGAAGATGTACCATGGAAGCTATTTTCTTGATGAGGCAATTAATGGAAAGGTATAAGGAAAAGAAGAAAAACTTACATATGGTTTTCATAAATCTTGAGAAAGCATATGATAGAGTCCTAAATAAGTCTTTTGAGAAAAATGTAACACTAAAGTATATAGCTTGTGAATAGAATAGAATCTGTACAGGACGCCAGTCTCATCAATTCAATGCTCCAAAAAGATAATTTCTATATAGCTTGTGAACCAAAGTAATGCCGAAAACATATGTCCTAGTGTCATTTCCTCGTTATGATTTTGTACTCTAATAAAGCTATGTGAATTAGTGGCAGATCACAGGAATCTCCTTGGACTGAAAAATATTTTAATTTATAGATGGGATTAGGCACTAATCTAAGTGCACTTACCAGTAAATATCACTATTCCATCAGCTGATACCCTTGCCAAATCTGGAAGAGTTTTGTTAAGGGTATCTGGGAGATAAGAAAATAACCTTTCTTTTCCTATAAAAACATAAGAAAATAGAGACGAAAGGAGAATATTGAAAATAAATAGATAAAATGGCAAAGATAAGCATTATGTAGCATCAATATCCAGAAAGAGAGTTGTATTGAACTCTACCAATTGTATAGCTGCCAATCAGAAAAAGAGTCTTGGGATTAAAAGTTTATGCTTCAATAACGAATTGTATTACAGCGTCTTGTTTTGGAAAGTCATGCTGCAATGAAACAGGGAACAAATATTAAAAGCGATTGTTACTAGAAGTGAAAGGGAAGAAATATATGAACTGATTGTAACAAACTATAATTCAGTAATTGTATAAACTAGGTGCAAAGATTGTTGGAAAAGTGGCTGTACTAATGTGTTTTTGGGAAAATAACACATTGAAAACCAAATTGAACATAGAGACTCAAATTTGTCATAAAAAGATTATCATTTGTGTTAATTAATTATCACAATTTCAGTGAAAAGTGGTGATAAACTACTTATTACATTCACAGAACCAGTAACATAAAATTTCAATATGTGAGAAACTAAATCCTTTGGTTATGCTAGACTCAATCCATACATACTTTTCATGTTATAGCCATTAAACATTGAGGTTTGGTCCTTCAATTTTAAAGACTCCACGATCTCTAGTGCATGGCTTCCTATTTCATCATGAAATTACAGAGAGTATAGAAGTTTACCTAGAGAAGGCATATATATTTGAAACAAAATCACAAAATCACTTCCTAGAACAGCCTCATATGTTCCATCATCCTGCAACCATTGATACTTTTAGTTGTTGTTTTCTTTTCTCTTACCTAAACTTTGTGGTTTATTTTCAATTTCACTTGATATGTTTTCAAGGCAGCATTTTTGACTTTGTAAATTCTTGAAAACAAAAAACAAAGCTAAAAAGGGTATTATTTTTTAATAATAATAATAAACATATCAACAACATAAAAATAAATAGATAAATAAATAAAAGCTCAAACACATCCTCAACTTGTAAGTCTTCAATAAAAAACATAAAGCATCAAACATAAAATTGACTAGCTCTATGTTTTGCCTCCTTTTATCTCATTTTCTAAGCAGCAGCAACAATAACAAGAAGCTTACCCATGCATCATGCCATGTTTCTCTTTTTAACCAAGTAGATCCATGATGAACCAATAAATTATGTCAGCTGTTTTTCATATTATACTCATAATCAATGTTTAGATCAATTAGTTAAACAATATATACAAATACCATGTAATGAGTGAGGAAGCACTTCCTCTGGCCTCTGACCAATTTGACTCACTTTTGTATGCTCCTGTTGCGCGATTTATGCGAATATGTTTACGGCAAGTGCACCGATCGTTTAACAAGTAATAAAGTGTAAGTAAAGTATCGTCTCCACAGGGATTGGAAGGATTTAACAATAATTATAAGGAGTATGATTGAACAAGAAACAGAAAAGCACGCAAAAGTAGTTGGATGATTGTGTTGAAGTGAGAAAGGAAATTGAACAAA
>PYAF01000069.1:65999-79216 GCA_007407185.1 Glycine tomentella
ATTATACATTAAAAATGGAGATATTTTCTTCTTGAAATTAGTTTCACATTTAAAATAATTATTTGTTATAAATTATGTACTTATTTTAAAAAATTACTAAAATAATAATAAAAAGTATTAACCATAAATCAAATTTATTTATATATTTTTTATGACTTTATTATTTTAATAAAAACACTAATATTTTAGAAAAAGACATTCTAGCCTTAAATTTTTCCTCAAAATTAATCATGTCTAAATATTATATGCTTATTATATCACCTTAATGAACACTATGTTTAATGATCGGAGGGCAAAAATGGAAAATAGATAATAAATAAAGTAATAATTTCACATAAAACACAATATGGAATATCCCAATATAATTGTGATTTGACTTTAATTAATGTTGTTTTTTAACAGGAACATGACTACACCACTGGGCTCCTCTCCTCCTCTTGAGTTAGTACCTTCGTCGTCTACGTGGAAGAAGACTAGAAAAACAACACGGTTGAGATCATTGGCTACGAGACTCGTTGGTGTCGAGAGATTAGTGCTTCATGTGGATCCTATCACTGGACGTATTTGGGGATTGTCGCTTAGGACAATGTTGATGTTACCATTGGTAACTGGAAAGAAGTTTCTGCATCTCAGAATAACTTGATTTGGGAGGACATTCAGGTATTTAAAATAAATGTTAAATGTTATTGTAACTGGTAGAGATAAAAATCGTAAAATGTTGAATGTTATTGATTAACTATTAATTCTATTTATTGTATCACAGGCTGAATTTGATATACCAGAAACGTCCGACCAAAGGACGAAAAAGAAAATCCTTCAGACGATAGGAGAGCGATGGAGGCACTTTAAGTCAAATTTGACCTCTAAACGAGCTCTAGCACAAGACAAGGAGGAGGATGATGACACTGTCTATGAGAAGTACGGTATTAGCAAAGAAAAGTGGATGCAATTTTGTTAGAGTCGTAGAGACCCTTTATGGAAGGTTAGTGGACTTGAATTGTTTATGAATAACACAATTAACTTGCATTTTTTTGAAGCGCTTTTGGTTGACAAGTTTTTGTGTAATTGTGACAGGATGTCAGAAATAAGGCTCAAGTCATCCAGAACTTGTTTTTATCGAAAGTGGCGATGGAACTGGCACAGATCTCGTAATTGAGAGCACCGTAGACGATTCGGAGTTGTAAATTGCGTGTTACAGCTGCATGCGTATTTGCGGTCCTTTTCTGCACCAGCATTCCTCCGGGCCTCATTTCCCATTTGCTCTCTTCTTCTCTCACCGCAGTGGACGAAGACAACGAATTCTCTCTCTCGCTCGGTTTCTTCTTCATCATTTTGAACTCAGTTTTCCCAGGAAAAAAACACAAGCAATGACAATAGAATAACTAGAAGTTAGTTATGATAGTTGGTTTATATCTGGTGTATATATATATAAAGCTACCTTATTTACATTTAATTCAATTCAATCAATAATATTTCTTCTTCTTTTCCATTTCCTTATCTTCCTTTGCTGTGTGCATTCTTGGGTTTGATACCTTTCATGGTATCAGAGCTCAGCAACGATCCATGGACTCTAATCTAGATTCTCCACAATCTGAAAAGAGTAACACAAGCACACTTGCAACAAAGCTCATCATGAAGTCTTTCTCAATCCCAATTGCAGATAAACTCGATGAAGAAAGTTTTCTGCCATGGCAACAGCTTGCTTTAGCCTCCATCTATGGCCATAATCTTCAAGATCATCTCAACAAAGATAAAATTCCCACTCAATATCAGACAACTGAAAATCAAGAAAACATAATTGAGAATGCAACATACACGTACTGGTATCAACAAGATAATCTTCTTGTTTCTTGGATTCTTTCATCAATGAATACGTCATTCAAAAACAGAATGGTGGGCTGCAAGTTCGCTTATGAGATCTGGACAAAACTCCAGATTTATTTCTCCTCCCATACATAAGCCAGAGTCAGGCAACTCAAAAATCAACTGAAATCTATCAAAAAGAAAGGTCCAACATCTGAGTATCTTCTTCAAATCAAGAAAGTTGTTGATTCTCTAGGAGCTGTAGGATCTCCTCTCACTGATGCAGAATATTCTGAGGCTATCCTTGATGGATTAAGTGAAGAATATGCTCTTTTAATTACATCAGCAATGTCCAGATCTCCTCCTTTTTCAATAATTGAATTGGAATCATTTTTACTAGCTCAAGAAGAAATGCTTGATTGTTTCAAGAAATCAGACCTTACACCTATTCAAGCTAACTTCAATCAAAGAAACATGATACAAGAATACACTGGTGGTTAAGCCTTTGGTGGACGAAGAGGCAGAGGGGGTCGCACCTTCAGAAGCAACAGAAATCAAGGTTCATCTTGGAATCAAAATCGGCTACAATGTCAAATCTGTGGTAGAAATGGGCACTCTGCATCAAGGTGCTTCTATCGCTATGACACAACATACCAGAATACCTATCAAGGACCTCAGCATCAATCTTCAACTCAGAATCAAAGAACACCACCTCCACCCCCACCTCCTTCATTTCATAATCCTACATCCTGGTATCCAGATTCTGGGACAACTCACCATTTGACTAACGATCTTAGTAACCTTTCCTCTAGTTCTGAGTACAATGGATTTGATTAGGTTCATGTTAGTAATGGTGTAGGTATGCCTATACAACATGTTGGCCATTCTCTTTTAACAACTTCTAATTCATCTGTTGTTTTTAAACTTGATAATCTTTTACATGTGCCATCCATAACTAAAAATATGATAAGTGTCTCTCAGTTTGCAAAGGATAACAATGTGTTTTTTGAATTTTACCCTGATTAATGTCTTGTAAAATCCCAGGTCACCAAGAAAATTGTCCTCAAGGGCATTCTTAAAGATGGTCTATATCAGTTTAGAAATGTTCGTGTGAATCAACCATCTTCTGTCCAAAATCTTCCTATTGCTTTGTTTTCTAAGTCTGATTCATTTGATCTGTGGCACAAAAGATTAGGACATGTTGGTCCTCATATTGTTAGAACTGTTTTAAACAAATGTAACCTTCCTTCTCTTGTTAATAAGAATTCTTCAGCTTCCTCTATTTGTGAAGCTTGTTGCTTAGGAAAAATACATCAGTTACCTTATTTTCTTTCCTCTACTAAGTACAATTCTCCTCTTGATTTAATTTTCATTGACATTTGGGGTCCTGCCCCAATTTCGGGTACATCTGGATGCAAATATTATGTGTTGTTTGTTGATGCTCTCACGAGATTCAGTTATCTTTACCTATTGCAAAACAAATCTCAAGTTTATCATATATTTCTACAATACAAAACTACTATTGAAAATCTTAATGGTTTTAAAATTAAAAACATTCAAACCGACAATGCAAAAGAATTCACTTCACATCACTTTACACAGTTTCTTCAGCTCAATGGTATTACCCATAGGCTCACCTGCCCCTACTCTTATCAACAAAATGGTAAGGTTGAAAGAAAACATCGCCATATCACTGAGGTTGGATTAGCTCTTCTAGCCAATGCTAAGCTACCTTTATTTTATTGGGAAGAAGCCTTTACCACTGCTATTTACCTTATAAACCGCTTACCATCCCATGTTCTTGAATTTAAATCACCTTTTGAAATCATTCATCATAATACACCAGATTACAGCTTTATGAAGGTGTTTGGTTACTTCGTCCATATAATAAAACAAGCTTGATTTTCGATCCACAAAATGTCTCTTCCTTGGATATGCTATTAATCATAAGGGTTATAAGTGCCTATCCCCCACTGGAAAAATGTTTATCTCTAGGGGTGTCCTATTACACCATTAAATGGTCCAACAGGTACTTCTAATGGTCTTTTAAGTGTTTCTGTTTCAGATTCTCTCACTGCACCAGCTTTGCAATCCACTTCTCCATCTGTTCCTAATATAGATGCAGTCCAAGTCACCCTATGCAAACCCGCAGCAAGTCTGGCATCTTCAAACCCAAATCCAATGCAACAACATCTACTTCTAAAGCTCTGAAGTTGCAGACATTCTTACAAAACCACTTTCTACTTCAGCTTTTGTTTTCGTCACAAATTCAGAGTCATTTCATCTCCACTGAGTTTGAGGGGGGATGACAATAGAATAACTAGAAGTTAGTTATGATAGTTGGTTTATATCTGGTGTGTGTATATATATATATATATATATATATAAAGCTACCTTATGTACATTTAATTCAATTCAATCAATAATATTTCTTCTTCTTTTACATTTCTTTGTCTTCCTTTGCTGTGTGCATTCTTGGGTCTGATACCTTTCAAGCACAAATGGAGAGTGTTTTTTTTTCTTCTTTGGAAAATATCTCTAACTCGTGACGAGTGTGAACGAAAAACGGTGCACCCTCTACCAACACAAACAGGTTGTAATGTTTGCGGATGTGGGGATTTTATATGGTACAAAGCTAAAATGGAAAAGTTCAATTTTTACTCCCTTACTGTTATAATCTCTATTACTCTCTATAAAATGGTTTATCGAAATTACAAGAAAAAATATATCCATAGTTTAAAATAATTTTATATCATCTAATTATAACTCTGCATATTAAATTTATTAATTTTTATAAAATTATTTTAAAAACATATCAATAATAATTTATAATTAAATACAATCTACAAAATCATTAAACTCATAAACATAAAACATATAATGTTCTATCAAATGATTTATGAGTGAGAAAATTATGATGCTCATGTGGGGTATGACTGGACTATCTTGGACCAATCAGGGGTATGCCTTGTGTAGGTGTCAGTTGGCTTGTGTGTAGTGACAATTGAGCTTGCCGACAGTTGAAGGAACAAAGTCCAATGAGCATATCACTTTTGCTTAGTGTTCAAAATGGACACGTGGATGGTACCCGTTGGATGAGGGGTTTTAGGGTTCATACGATTGCGTTTTATGCCATCTCTGAATTTCGTTGTTGTGGTTGGTTTAAGTTGGCCAAAAGGGATGCTTTGTTATGTATTATCAAATATATATATAGAAAGGCATCATAATACATAGAAACCCAAATGCAACATGACTCCAACTCTGTTAGCTTTACCATACCCAGCTCAAGGGCATGTCAATCCCTTGATGACCCTCTCACAAAAGTTGGTTGAACATGGGAGTTGTACTGTACAAATTGATAAAATTACATGTGGACATTATTGTGGGGTACACATGTTCATCTCCGTGTCCGCTCTGCTATAGTGATCGTGTATATTTCTGTCTTATGTGTCAACCCTGACACATCGAGTACATTTTATCTGACCTCAAAGTCCGCCTCACTACAAGAACATGGACACTTATCTATTCACCTTTCAGAAGCTCCTGGACCGAAATGTTATATTTGTGTATATATTGGAGATTGTGCAATCACCTTATCTCCTAATATCTCTCCAATTATCTACAAGTTGTTATTTATCTACAAATAAGAACATATCTATAAGTTACACATTATCTCTAATTCAAATATAACTACCTGCTATCATCTGTTATCTTATCAACAGATTATCTACTAAACAAAGGTCCAAGGCCCATACTCCACACTATAAATACAGGTTATCTCTAAACCTTAAAAAATAAGAAATACATGGTGTGAATGCTTGAATACTCACACGCATACTCATTTGAGATTCTCATATAATTAATGTACTTACTTGAGCGTCGGAGTGTCTTTCCTTTGTTTGGTAGGTCCCTCTCCTAAACAAAGGCGTTCACTCGTACGGCATGCAAAGTTTGGAATCCACTAATCCTCACACGTGGATTTTCCAGATTCTTTTAAGAACATTTGGCGCCCACATTGGGGTCGCGGTAAAACATACCATGCATCCTTGCTCCCAAACAATAACCAGAAAATAGTCATGGTCAGTACGAACTTTAGCATCAGGTGTGACACTCATTTGCATGCATCTAATCCTCCATACACGACCTTGACGAATGCCGACGCCATTCAACAACTTCAAAATAGCTTGGCGGAGATGGAGCGAAGGCACGAAGAAGAAATCCGAAAGTTAAAAGACGATCATGACCAGCACGAGACCAGGAAGCAACACCAATCAAGGGGTGGACAGTCTCAGTCCGTACAAAATGAAATGACTCAAGGCGAATCGCACCCTTGACAAAATGTCAACCCTCCTGGCGATCCTAGCTCTACACGAGTATATCGTCACGATGAGTTAACTATGAAGACGCACAGTTTTGCTGATCACATTATGTAAGTTGCCCTTCTTCTTGGATGGAAATCCATTCATCTAGAGAGGTACGATGACACCACCGACCCAGAAGAGCATTTGGATGCCTATTTGACTCAGCTTAATCTTTACACCAATAGTGATGCCATATTGTGTCGGGTGTTTCCTACTTCTTTAAAAGGAGCAGCTTTGACATGGTATAGCGAACTCCTTCCAAAATCCATCAGCAATTTTAGCGCTTTGGTCCAAAAGTTCAAAGCACAGTATGCAACCAGCCGATCTCATAGGCTGACTTCAGCCACATTGGCCACTTTGCATCAGGAAGATAATGAATCTCTTCGAAAATTCATGGACCAATTTGGGCAAATCTTTGTTCAGATCAGGAACCTCAATTCTGAAGTAGCATTGCACTCAATGATACTAGCATTACAACCAGACAGGTTTGCTTATCCATGCAACCCCTTGCTAGCATGGACGAAATACGTGAACAAGAGCTATGGGTCACATTGAGATGGAGGAGATGTCCAAATTTTGGAATGAAATTAGACGAACCGGACAAGAAAGGGAAAAGCAGGACATGAATGTCAAAATCGATTCACAGAGATCGATTAGGTATGAGATATATACCCCTTTAAAGGTCAAACGGGCTACAATCATGAGGGAGCATTCAACACTGAAGTGTAGGTGGTATCACCTAATCCTGCATCATCTTTCAAATAAGGATCTAACCCGAATAAGTACTGTCGATTTCATTGTAGTACTAGTCAGCACACTGAAGAGTGTTGGGCCCTAAAAGATAAGATTGAAGAACTTATTCAAGCAAGACATTTGGAAAGGTTTGTGAAACGACCTATTAATTCCTGTATTGGAAACCAACCTAGGGGCAGACAACAGGATCAATACAGGAACCATGACAGGAATTGAGATGCTGACAGATAACCTGATGATAGAGGGAGGCAGAGACAACAACAGCGTAGACATGAGAGTCAACCTCCTCGCCAACAGGAGGAGGAACCTCCCCAACACATCCGAGGGGAAATCAATACCATTGCGGGTGGATTCTCGTATGGAGGATCATTTAATCAGTCTCGAAAGAGACACTTACATGTGATAAGGACGTTGACATATACTGTGTCGACGCTCCCTCACCACGGAGTCTTCCCTTTATCAGTTTTATGGATGCAAACTTTGTGGGAATCAATCCAGTCAACCAGGATGACCCAATAGTGGTTTCTCTCATAATCGCCAACTTCAGAGTGTCTAAAGTCCTCATCGATCAAGGCAGCTCTGCCGATATCTTGTATTGGAGAACTTTCCAGAAGTTAGAAATCTTTCCAAACATAATCCAAGCCCATCCTGAACCCCTCTTTGGCTTTGCAGGATAAAGGGTAGACACGTGGGGGTATGCAGACCTCATGACTACTTTCGGTCAAGGAAGACTATCTAGAAGTTTCAATGTTAAATACTTGATAGTTGAGGCCGATACTGCTTACTTTGCGTTAATCAGTATGAAAACTTTGAATGAACTTGGGGCTATTGTCTCTACACCCTACTTGAAGATGAAGTTTCCTACTATGACAGGAGAGATTGTCACAGTAAAAGCATATCAAAAGCAAGCCCGACAGTGTTATGCAGAAAACTTGAAAGTGACATTGTATCCTCCTAGTAGAGAACCGGGCAAACACATTCCCACTTCAGGGGGTACTAGTCAAGTGATGAACATTGACAAAGGGTCCGCTTCATACACCCTGGCTATTTATACAACTCATCATGATGATACCTTCGATGTGGATCCACATAACAACAGTGTTGACAAAGGACCGAAACTGATTGAAGAACTTGTCAAACTTCAACTCAGACCTAAACTTGGGCAGTGTACACAGCTCACCAAGGACCTTACTATCACGAATATAGGCATATAGTTGACATTCTTCGTAAGAATGCAAACTTATTTGCTTGGCAGCCATCTGACATGCCAGGTATTGATCCCAGTATCATATGCCACAAGCTGGCAATATGTCCGCAGGCTAAACTAGTAGCTCAGAAGAAGCGAAATATGGGTGAAGACAGACGAAGGGCAGTGAAGGAGGAGGTAGACAAATTACTTAAGGCCAATTTTATTAGAGCAGTTAGGTATTCAACTTGGCTTGCTAATATGGTCATGGTTAAAAAGGCCAGTGGCAAGTGGCGCATATGCACAGACTTTACTGATCTTAACAAGGCATGCCCAAAGGATGCATATCCATTGCCCAACATTGATAGATTGGTTGATGGTATGTCCAGGTTCCAAATCCTGAGTTTCTTGGATGCGTACTCCGGGTACAATCAGATCAGGATGCATCTCCCAGATGAGGAGAAAATGACATTTATTATTGAAGTTGCCAATTATTGCTACAGAGTCATGTCTTTCGGCCTCAAAAATGCGATGGCCACATATCAACGACTTATGGACCGTGTCCTCAGAAAACAGATCGGACACAATGTCGAGGTATATGTTGATGACATGGTTGTCAAGTCTCAGAGTGTAGATCAGCATGCAGCATATTTGGAGGAGGTATTCGGAGAAGCGTGGAAATATAATATGCGACTTAACCTCGATAAGTGCACATTCGGGGTAGAGGTGGAAAGTTCTTTGGATTCATGATTACACATCTAGGAATTGAAGCCAACTGATGTGTTGCAAACACATCTTAATTTTAGGCTAGTTTTAGGTTATAATTTAGATAAATAATTTAGAATTAGAATAGAATTAGTTAGTTTATTATTATATTTTTTTTAAACTCAATTCATTATCAATTGTGCATTTTAGGTCTAAAAAGAGGAAGTTCAAAGCAAAAGAAAGAAGAAAACAAGATTTAAGCTCTCGCGCGGATCGCGCCAGGATCCGCGCGAGTGGCGCCGGAGGTTAAAATGAAGAGCCCAGTTTCGAATACTCCACGTGATCCGCGCCATATTCACACTAGTCGCGCCAAAGACCTGAGCTCAAGCCATTCAACTCGAAGAAGCCACGCGATTTGCGCCAAGAGCCACGCTAACAACGCCAGCTATTCGAAGCTCTCGCGCGGATCGCGCCATCAGTGCCAGAATCCCAGCAGCATCAACTCTTCAGCTCGAAGACTCCATGCTATCAGCGCCATCCATTCGAATATGCCGCGCGATCAGCTCGGGACTCCGCGCGAGTAGCGCCATGAAGATTCTGTTTCCTGAATTAAATTATCTGTTTCAAGATTTGGCACTGTTTTAGGCTTTGTTACTTTAATTAAATCATTCGATAAATACAAAGCCTCTAAGACTGAATAAGATACATTGGAATACCTTGGAGTAGCTTAGGAATCACTAAATATCACTCTAAACCTCTGGAATCAAGGATCAAAGCTAGGGTTTCCACAGCAGAATCATGTATTATTCAACAGCTTTGGTGTTTTTGAGGCCTATGTCGGGCTAAAACTTTGTATTGTGGGAAGGCCATGAACTGATGTGAACTCCTCTGTAACTTAGCTGGTATTGAATGAGATTATTATGTTTGCTTTAATTTATTCTGTTGTTCATTGTTTTATTCTTGTTTAGAATTGGCCATTCTATGTGAGTACTGAGGGTTAGGATTCGCAATGGGGACGTTGGGGTTCTAATTTCTGACATGAATAAATTAACAGTTGTTCATTGCCTAGGAATAGGGATGCGTGGCTGCAGAACGTTATAATAAATTCTTTCAATTGCTTAACTCGATAGAATTCACTAAGGGATTAGGTTTTCGATTCAGGTTAAAGGGTTAATTCGCTAAGGAATTAGGGGTTAACTAATCCAGGAAAGATTTATTCTCTGAGTAAACAGAATTAATTAAATTTAATGACCAGTTAAGTGAAAGAGGTAGGGATCAAAGGGGATTGTGCCTAACCACAATCATTCATTCCATTGGTAACTCTTCGATTTATTTACTGCATTATTTCCTTTTATATTATGTTCTTACTTTCAAACACTCAACACTACAATCAAATTCTCCAAAACATTTTCTTTTTCTTGTTCCTTCCAATTACTTAGAATTAATATTACTGTGAATTTCACCCCAATCCCTATGGAGACAATACTCTACTTACCTACTTTTATTACTTGAAACGAGCAGTGCACTTGCCGTGTGCTTATTTCGCAACAAGTTTTTGGCGCCGTTGGTAAACGGATTTTTACAGTAATTTTTAATCTTTGTAATTGGAATTTTTGTTACTAATTGCTTCTCTGAGTTTTATGCGAGGTTCAGTTAACTCTGAGGATTTACAGTTCGATCCTGAAATTGAAAGAACCATCCGAAGGAGACTAGCCAGACAAAGGAGGGGAGAAGCTGAAAACTTTGACTTTGATTCACTCCCTGAATTAGAGTCTGAAGCAGAGATGGCTGAGGAACAACATAATCAGCCAAGACAGAGACCGGAGGATGAACTAATGGAGGATATTCTGGCTCCTATGTTCACAAGACCCAACTCCAGCATTGTGAGGCCACCAATACAAGCTAATCATTTCAATATAAACCCTTCATTAATAGCATTGGTGGAATGCAGTCAGTTTGGAGGGGAGGACTTTGAAGACCCACATGACTTCATTGACAGATTTCTCAGAATCTGTGATACTATTAGACACCAAGGGGTCTCAGATGATGCAGTAAGATTGAGTCTATTTCCTTTTGCTGTTAAGGGAAATGCATTAAGATGGCTGAATAGACAAACATCCAATAGCATCTCAACTTGGGAGGACTTAGTTTCAAGGATTTTTGCAGAATACTTTTCCATGGACAAATATAACCGATTGGAGAACGAAATCACTAACTTTACTCAGAATGGAAGAGAATCCCTATGTGCTGCTTGGAACAGGTTCCAAGAATTGATCAGGAGGTGTCCACAATATGATATGCCTGTGGGTAAGCAGGTACGTATATTCTTTAATGGTATGACTCCTGAAACTCGTATGATTGTTAATGTTGCTGCAGGGGGTACTATAAGGTCCAAAACAGCAGTTGATATGATGCAAACGCATCTTAGTTTTAGGATAGTTTTAGGTTATATTTCGATTAAATCATTAGGAATTAGATTACTTATAGGCTAGTTTTTCAATTATATTTGATTATAGCTCATTTTACTACCAAGATGTGTTTTCAGGGCCAAAAAGAGGAGATTCAACCATATAAAGAAGAAAACAAGGTTCAAAGTCCCGCGCGGATTGCAGCAGCATCCGCGCGAGTCGCGCCATGATGGAAAATACAGGCATTCAACTTGAAGTAGTCGCGCCACTCGCGCCAATAACGTCATCAATTCGTAAGCTCCACGCGGATAGCACCACATCCCGCGCGACCCGCGCCAGATGCCTAGATCAGCCTTTCAACTCGTGCTATCCGCGTGATTAGCGCGGACACCCGCCCCATCAGCGCCATGAATTCGAACTTCTGGCGCGATCAGTGCCGCAACCCGCGCGAGCCGCGCTGCGAAGGCGCTGTTTCCTGATTTAAAAAGATTGAGTTCGAAATTGGGCACAGAAAGAGGCTTTGTTACTTTAACTAAATTCATCTATAAAGGAAAGCCTTCTGGACTGAAGAAAGACACTCTCCACATCATCCAACATCATCTCCACACTTCCCTACATCATTCTAAACCCTTGGAAGTCAAGAATCAAGGCTAGGTCACTGCAGAATCATGTTTTATTTGACAACTTTGGTTTCTTTGAAGCTTATGGCAGGCTAAATTTTGTATTGTGGGAAGGCCATGAACTAATGTAAACTCCTCTGCAACTTGACTGGTATTGAATGAGAATTCTTATTGTTTTATTTTACTTTGTTCTTCATTGTTTTATTCTTATTTAGAATTGGCCATTCTATTTAGGTATTGAGGGTTAGGATTCGCAATGGGGACGTTGGGATTCTAATTTCTGACCTTAGTAAAATAACAGTTATTCATTACCTAGGGATAGGGATGCATGGCTGCGGAACCTTATAATATAGTCTTTTACATGCTTAACTTGATAGAATTCACCAAGGAATTGAGTTTTTGATTCAGGTTAAAGGGTTAATTCACTAAGGGATTAGGGATTAACTAAAGTAGAAAAGATTAATTCTCTGAGCAATGGGAAATAGCAACCCTCATGAGCTTGAAAAGGTAGTGTTGCAGCTGTCAAAGACAACAACAGAACATATCCAAGCAACCAATGCTTTTATAGCTGAAACAAGAGCTCACAGAACTAACCATGACGCTTCTATTAGAAATCTGGAAAACCAAATTGGCCAGCTTACAAAAAAGTTGGCTGAGAGACCACCAGGCCAGTTCCCAAGCGACACAATTATAAACCCAAGGGAACATGCCAAGCTATCACAACCAGAAGTGGTAAAGTATTGACTACACCATAAAAGCCTGAGGTAAGTACAAAGGAAGCTGAGAAGAAATATGCAGCAACTAAACCATCAGAAGAAAAAGCTGCAGAAAATTTAGAAGAGCAGAATTCTGCACCTTAACCAAAGAAGTGGGACTTTTCTCGCTTTGAGAAGCCTCAATATCCGGTGCAGACCAAGCAACAACTTCAGAAGCAGCAATTTGCCATGTTCTTAGACATGTTTAAGAAGTTACATATTAATATTCCATTTGCTGAGGCATTAGCCAATATGCCTAACTATGCAAAATTCATGAAGGAACTTCTATCTAAGAAACATAAGCTGCAAGATTGTGAAACCATAGCACTCACTGAGGAGTGCAGTGCAATAATTCAAAGGAAACTTCCTCCTAAATTGAAAAACCCTGGAAGTTTCAACATCCCTATAGCTATAGGAAATATAAATATAGGGAGAGCACTTTGTGACTTAGGGGCTAGTATAAATCTCATGCCATTATCAATGTGTAAGTCCCTAGGCATATCTGAATTAAAACCTACTAGAGTATCCTTGCAATTAGCAGATAGATCTTTAAGGAAACCCTCAGGGGTGATTGAGGATGTTTTAGTGAAGGTAGAAAAATTCATATTCCCTGCAGATTTTATTGT
>PYAF01000069.1:88017-101596 GCA_007407185.1 Glycine tomentella
AATGAGTGGATTAAACACAACTTTTGTGAGGAATACTCAAGTACTCTCATGAATTGACAGCATTGAAAGTGCCATGGAAAGCTTTGATTTGAATTTGATCATACACAGCATGATGATTCTAGGATTGTAGTTTGTGGTTTAGTTTGATCATTGATTCTTGCTTATTCTTGAATTCTTTCTGTTGCTGGGGACAACAACTATCAAATCTGGGAATTGTTTGATGTGTTGCAAACACATCTTAGTTTTAGGCTAGTTTTAGGTTATAATTTAGATAAATAATTTAGAATTAGAATAGAATTAGTTAGTTTATTATTATATTTGTTTTTAAACTCAATTCATTATCAATTGTGCATTTCAGGTATAAAAAGAGGAAGTTCAAAGCAAAAGAAAGAAGAAAACAAGATTGAAGGTCTCGCGCGGATCGCGCCAGGATCCGTGCGAGTCGTGCCAGAGGTTAAAATGAAGAGCCCAGTTTCGAATACTCCACGCGATCCGTGCCATATTCACGCTAGTCGCGCCAAAGACCTGAGCTCAAGCCATTCAACTCGAAGAAGCCATATTCACGCTAACAGCGCCAGCTATTCGAAGCTCCTGCGCGGATCGCGCCATATCGGCGCCAGAATCCCAACAGCATCAAATCTTCAGCTCGAAGACTCCATGCTATCAGCGCCATCCATTCGAATATGCCGCGCGATCAGCGCGGGACTTCTCACAAGTAGCGCCATGAAGATTCTGTTTCCTGAATTAAATTATCTGTTTCGAGATTTGGCACTGTTTTAGGCTTTGTTACTTTAATTAAATCATTCGATAAATACAAAGCCTCTAAGACTGAATAAGATACATTGGAATACCTTGGAGTAGCTTAGGAATCACTAAATATCACTCTAAACCTCTGGAATCAAGGATCAAAGCTAGGGTTTCCACAGCAGAATCATGTATTATTCAACAGCTTTGGTGTTTTTGAGGCCTATGTCGGGCTAAAACTTTGTATTGTGGGAAGGCCATGAACTGATGTGAACTCCTCTGTAACTTAGCTGGTATTGAATGAGATTATTATGTTTGCTTTAATTTATTCTGTTGTTCATTGTTTTATTCTTGTTTAGAATTGGTCATTCTATGTGAGTACTGAGGGTTAGGATTCGCAATGGGGACGTTGGGGTTCTAATTTCTGACATGAATAAATTAATAGTTGTTCATTGCCTAGGAATAGGGATGCGTGGCTGCAGAACGTTATAATAAATTCTTTCAATTGCTTAACTCGATAGAATTCATTAAGGGATTAGGTTTTCAATTCAGGTTAAAGGGTTAATTCGCTAAGGAATTAGGGGTTAACTAATCCAAGAAAGATTTATTCTTTGAGTAAACAGAATTAATTAAATTTAATGACCAGTTAAGTGAAAGAGGTAGGGATCAAAGGGGATTGCGCCTAACCACAATCATTCATTCCATTGGTAACACTTCGATTTATTTACTGCATTATTTCCTTTTATATTATGTTCTTACTTTCAAACACTCAACACTACAATCAAATTCTCCAAAACATTTTCTTTTTCTTGTTCCTTCCAATTACTTAGAATTAATATTACTGTGAATTTCACCCCAATCCCTATGGAGAAAATACTCTACTTACCTACTTTTATTACTTGAAACGAGCGGTGCACTTGCCGTGTGCTTATTTCACAACACCAACCCGGACAAGTGTTCAGCTATCTTGCAGATGCATAGCCTGACAAATGTCAATGAAGTTCAAAGACTGAATAGAAGACTGGCGGCTCTATCACAATTCCTCCCAAAGCTTGCCAAAAAGGCAAAGCCCTTTTACAGTTACTCAATAAGACTGAACCATTCCTCTGTAATGAAGCCTGTGAGTAGGTCGTTGAAGCATTTAAGAAGACTATTGCTGCACCACTAGTCTTGAGTCAACCTAGACCAGAAGCACCTTTGCTTGTGTATCTTTCTATTGCAAACGAAGTTGTTAGTTCAACACTTGTCCAAGAAGAAGGGAAGCATCAGCTCCCTATCTATTTTACTAGTCGTATGTTTCATGATTCTGAGAAGAGATATCAAATGATTGAGAAAATTTTCTTAGCACTTGTCATCTCAGCTAGACGGCTCTAACCTTACCTCCAAAGTCACCAGGTAATAGTAAAAACTAATTATCCCATTAAGCAGGTACTGCAGAAATCAGAGTTGGCAGGCAAGATGGTAGCATGATCGGTGGAGTTGTCAGAATTTGACATACAATATGAACCCCGTGGTCCCATGAAGACACTGTTCATGGTGGACTTCCTAGCAGAATTTGCAGGGGACGACAAATGCATCCCAAATTAATGGAACCTCTATGTGGATGGAGCGTCCAACGTGCAGGACTTAGGCTCCAACAATCAAGCTGAGTATGAAGCACTGATTGTAGGACTTAGGCTCGCGAAGGAAGTTGGAGCTAAGTATCTAAGGTGTTATTCTGACTCAACTTATTCAGGGACTGGTCGTCGACAAGTTTCAAACTAAAGAAGCCATACTCCTCCAATATTATCATTTGGTCAAGACACTTATCGAAGGTTTTGAGTGTTTTGAAATGTACCATATACCGCGAGAAAATAATACTAGGGCGGACTTGCTCTCTAAGCTGGCAAGTACCAAGAAGTCTGGACATCTCAAAACCATCATTCAAGACATATTCAAGAAACCTACCATTGACACTCAAGAGGTAATAGTAATTGATGTGGAAGAACAGAACTGGATGACCCCGTACAAGAACTTTTTTACTAAGGGAACACTGCTGACAGATGAGAACGAAGCCCGACGACTGAGGAGGAAAGCCAGCTACTACATCATCCTTGATGGAAAACTGTTTAAAAGAGGGATGACTGCACCTCTACTTAAGTGCATGGACAATCAACAGGCAGTATATGTCCTGAGAGAACTTCATGAAGGGATTTGCGGTCTTCATACAAGAGGACAATCTCTCGCAACCAAAATAGTCCGGGCAGGATAGTACTGGCCAACACTCAGGACTAACGCTTTCACGTTTATCCGGAAGTGCAAAAGGTGTCAAGAGTTTGCGGACGTCCCATGGACTCCCCCTAACAACCTTCACACCATTACTTCCCCATGGCCCTTTGAAATGTGGGAGATGGACATTTTGGGGCCATTTCTTAAAGCTCCAGGAATAGTTAAGTTCCTACTAGTGGCTATCGACTACTTTACCAAGTGGATTGAAGCAGAGCCATTACGAGAGATTACTACCAGTAAGGTTGAAACCTTTACATAGAAATTGGTAAAATTACACGTGGACATTACTGTGGGGTCACTGTACATGTGTTTATCCTCCGTGTCTGCCTTGCTACAGTGATCATGTATATTTTCATCTTATGTGTCAACCTTGACACACCGAGTACATTTTATCTGACCTCAGAGTCCGCCTCGCTTCAGTAAAACAGACACGTATCATTCACCTTCCAAAAGCTCCTAGACCAAAATGTTATATTTGTGTATATATTGGAGATTGTGCAATCACCTTATCTCCTAATATCTCTCAAATTATCTACAAGTTTTTATTTATCTACAAATAACAACATATCTATAAGGTACACATTATCTCTAATTCAAATATAACTACCTACTATTATCTATTATCTATTATCTTATCAACAGATTATCTACTAAACAAAGGCCCAAGGCTCATACTTCATATTATAAATACAGGTTCTCTCTAAACCTTAAAAAACAAGAAATACATGGTGTGAATGCTTGAATACTCACATGCATATTCAACTGATATTCTCATATACTTGATTATTCTCATATAATTAATGTACTTACTTGAGCGTCGGAGTGTACTTCATACTATAAATACAGGTTCTCTCTAAACCTTAAAAAACAAGAAATACATGGTGTGAATGCTTGAATACTCACATGCAAATATTCAACTGAGATTCTCATGTACTTGATTATTCTCATATAATTAATGTACTTACTTGAGCGTCGGAGTGTCTTTCCTTTGTTTTATAGGTCCCTCTCCTATACAAAGACATTCACTCGTACGACGTGCAAAGTTTGGAACCCACTCATCCTCACACGTGGAATTTCCAGATTTTGGTAAGAACAGAAGCAAAGTTATTTTTGTGCACTCAGAATTTGATCACAAGCGTGTGGTGAGTTCCATGGCCAAGCAACAAGATATCCTTGATGAATCACTACTGAAGTTGATCTCAATACCCGATGGTTTAAGACTTGATGATGACAAAAATGATTTGGCCAAGCTATGTGATGCATTGCTAAACACTATGCCTACTATGCTTGAGAAGCTCATAGAGGATATTCATTTGAACGGTGACAATAGAATCAACTTTATTGTTGCTGATTTGTGCATGGGATGGTCGTTGGATCTTGGGAGTAAATTGGGAATCAAAGGAGCCCTGTTGTGTACTATACCAGCAACTTTATTTGCCCTTATATACAACATCCCTAAGCTTATTGATGATGGGGTCATAGATTCTGATGGTGGTAAGAATATCATACCTTAATTACTGTATATCAAGATATGTTCGAGTCTATGTACTCTTGAAAACTCCACTAATTTAAGAAGCAAGCAAATGACCTTAATTAATGTGTCTCCTTTCTCTTGAAGTTTCTCTTTTAAAATTTCACTATCTTAATTTCCAAACAGAGATCAAAAAGAAAAAAAATAACTATTTTAAATTAAATTAAATTTATACATATTATTAGTCTAACTTTTTTAGGCATTTAAAAGGAATATAACATATTGTGATGTCATCTTTTTCATTAATATGAGAATTTTATGAATATGTCTTGTGAGTTAATTATCAATAAATTTGTTGAATTTATCATGTGGTAATTTGTAATTAAATAATAATGTAAAATCTTTACATTGATAATATATTTCATATTTTGTTTTAATTTAGTATAATGTCATAATAGTATGAATTCTTATTAAATGTTTGTAAAAATATTTTACATGATGATGCACAAAAAATAATCTCTTTTAATTAAAATAACAAAGTTTCTTTGTGGGTGTATGTGTATTCTTTTTCACAAGATTACTATATAAGTATATCTCGTGCTGTTGAATTAGGTAATTCAACCATAGTTGAATTATTTTTTAAGTATGTTTAAACATAAAATTTCATGTAAATTATCTAAATTCTTACTACTAAAGCAATTTTAGTGGATTATATTTAAATATAATAAGAAGTGAGATGCTTTCAAAAGAAAAATAATCACTATTATCAGTTAAAATGGTGATTAATTGTTCGTATTCTTTATTTTAATAACAAGTTAAGTAGTGTGTAATGTATACGTGAGAGGCTATTTCAAGGAAATTGTTGATAGATTGTTATGATTTCATGTACCAAGAACACTAAACATCAATGATCGTGTTCTTACCAATATCTGGAAATTCCACGTGTGAGCTAGGCGTGGCCAATGTGGACTCCAAATTCTGCACGTCGGATGAAGAGTCAACCTTGTTTAGGGGGAGGACGCGAAGGTGTATTGAGATATGTCAAGAGAGAACCTTACATTATTTAGGTCCTTTGATGAGGACATGCTAACCCTTGTGGAGAGGTCTGACAAGGAAACCTTGGAGTTGTTGCCAGCAACCATGAACGCGCGCCATTTTGTTGCTGCCTTCGGCCGATGACCCTCTAGCGCACTGAATGGTAATTTTCCTTCCTTATAACTTCTTTGTTTTCTGGTGTGCAAATTCTGACACTTGCATGTTTTTTGGTGTTTTTGCAAGTATCATGGGCAACTTCCAGTGGAGGCCACTGGTGAGGAATGTGGGTTGCGATATTGTGATGTTCGCAATGCTTGGTGGGTGAAGCATAACAGACAGAATGGTGTTGTGGTGGCCCTTGTCGAGGTTGTTAGATGTAACCATCAGTTGTCCATCAAGATTGGTGAAGCTTTGTCCAAGTTGTTGTGGACTAGGCTTGATGGTGATGAACTGGTCATTCATGACAGGGCAACTGCTGCCAAGGTTGATAAGCCTATTGCTGAAAAGGAGGAGTTGGCGAAGAAAGTGTCGGAGTTGGAGGTGCAGCTGAGGTAGGGCTTGCTTCTGAGATAGAGTTAGCTGAGAAGGTGGCGAGTCTGGAGGAGAGGCTGAAGGAAGCTGAGGTTGAGCTTAAGGATGAGATGGCGGCCAGCAAGGAGCTTGACGAGGAGTTGAAGGTGTACAAGCGGGAAACAGCAGAGCAGCACAAGAAATATTTCTTCAAGGCGGTGCGCCAAGCTGGCTTCTTTGCGAAAGACCTTGGCTTGGGTCAGTTTGATCCTTTCAAGGACCTGAAGGATGGTGCCTTGGTTGATGAGGAGGAGCTTGGGTCTGCTGAGGAGACTACTGGTGATGCAACTAATGTGTATGTTTCCTTTGTTTATGCTTATTTTGTCTTTTTGGCCATTGGTGGCCATGTAAAGTTATTTTTAACTTTAATGAAAACATTCCTTATTTCTTCATCTTCGTCAATCTTCTTTATGTCGCATGTTGTCTTTATATTGATAAGCCACTTGAATAACATTATCGTCGAACCAGTTAAGACGCTTCATTGTAACACTGTCTTTTCAAATGGATTGATGTATGAACATTGCTTGCTGAACTGCCAAGTTACTGAAATACCAATAATGCATCTTGGGTTTTGCATGTCATGAACTAACGTTGTCATGAAGTAGTGTTGGGTTCCTGTTTTCGCAAAAATGGCTAAGTCTTTAACCATGCCTATTGTGGTTCTCGTTGCTAAAGTGTGCTAAGAATGTATCTTAAGCTTTGAAATGTCAAGGATTGACCGTGGACATCTATGTTGAACTCTGCAAATGGCTAAGTTTTTAGCATATCTTGTCAAGGTTATGCATGAAAAAGTACCAAAAGTGTTTCTTGAACTTCTAATGTCAAGGGTGGACTCTTTTGTCGAGGCTCCCACCTGATGAAAGTACCAAGAGTTTTCTTCGGTTTGAAATGTCAAGGGTGGACCTTGGACATTTTTTCCTACAAAACAAATAACCCTATGGTCCTGCATGTCGAGGTTCCATAGAGGTTAGAGTACAGAGGGCGAACCCTGGACTTTAGTACAAAGAATGTTTTTTGGGTTTATTGTGCCAAGGACGGACCTTGGACTTTGGTACCAAGAATGTTCCTTGGGTTTAGCATACCAAGGACGAACCTTGGATTGAGTACCAAGAATGTTTCTTGGGTTTTTGTGTAGCTCATATTCCTGCACAAATAGAAGTTATGAGCACTGAAATCATCAAAGTCACGCTTTTGAGAGTTGGGAGTTATCAAAATTTTGTTGACCACTATGTAGGTCAAAGATGGACTTTGAACACCTGTTTTTGTAAAACAAACAATCCTATGGTCCGCCATGTCGGGGTTCCATAGTGTGTAATACTACCAAGATAGTTTTGTTGGGTATTTGGAGACCAAGGACGGATCCTGGCCTTTGTGTGCCAAGTATGTATCGTGGGCTATATGTTCCTGAGAACTTATATTCCTGCAAGGAAGAAAATATAGACATAATAACCTATGTCGAGAATAGACATGGTTGTACCTCGTATTTGTCAAGGTTGATACCAGTGAAGCTATCTAAGCTGGGTTTTGTCAAGATTCACCAAGGTGTGACCTTGGGTTTGTGGTCTTAAGAGATGGTCTTGGATTCCTATTTCATTGAGAATGTACCAGCGACGCGTCCGCCCTGGTTTTTAGAGGTTGACCAAAACTTTAGGATTTATTAACCTTGATGGTTTACCGTAGTTTGGGGTTTATACACCTGTAAATGGCCAAGAAAGGATCTTGGGCTTTGTAAAGTACCAAGAGCGAACCTTGGGTTTAGTGAGGTTAACCAAAGCTTCAGACTTATGAACCTTGACGGTTCAGCGTAGTTTGGATTTATAAACCTGTAAATGGCCAAGGGTGGACCTTGGGCTTTGTAGAGTACCAAGGGCGGACCTTGGGTTTGTAAGGTTGACCAAAGCTTTAAACTTATGAACCTTGACGGTTCAGCGTAGTTTGGATTTACAAACCTGTAAATTGCCAAGGGCGGACCTTGGGCTTTGTAGAGTACCAAGGGAGGACCTTGGGTTTTGTAAGGTCGACCAAAGCTTTAGAATTATGAACCTTGACAGTTCGACGTAGTTTCGATTTACAAACCTGTAAATTGCCAAGGAAGGACCTTGGGCTTTATAGAGTACCAAGGGTGGACCTTGGGTTTTGTAGAGTACAAAGGGCGGACCTTGGGTTTTGTAAAGTACCAAGGGCGGACCTTGGGTTTAGTGAGGTCAGCCAAAGCTTTAGACTTATGAATCTTGACGGTTTGGCATAGTTTGGATTTACAAACCTATAAATTGCCAAGGACGGACCTTGGGCTTTGTAGAGTACCAAGGGCGGACCTTGGGTTTAGTGAGGTTGACCAAAGCTTTAGACTTATGAACCTTTACGGTTCGATGTAGTTTGGATTTACAAACCTGTAAATTACCAAGAGCAGACCTTGGGTTTAGTGAGGTCAAACAAGTCTTTAGACTTATGAACCTTGACAGTTCAGCATAGTTTGGATTTACAAACCTGTAAATTGCCAAAGGCGGACCTAGGGCTTTGTAGAGTACCAACGATGGACCTTGGCAAAGCTTTAGACTTATAAACCTTGACGGTTCAGCGTAGTTTGGACTTACGAACCTTTGGAGAATACCAGGATGTGTCCGCCCTAGATTTTTAGTAAGGCGTGCCTAGGGTAGACCTTGGCAAGTAGTACCAAGACATGGTCCGGGGTTTTTTGTCGAGGCTGGACCTGGGAGAATGATCAGGCGATAGTTCCTGAAATTAGTCAAAATTCTACAAGGTTGACATAAGTATGTGTAAAAGGAAAAGAGGTATATGTTTTATTAATATGGCATTTAATGTACATATTCCCTCTGTTATTTCTCGGATGAGCCTCATTAAAGCCTTTTAAGCCAAAACACAATGGGACAAAAGACTTGAATAGGAAAAATAGTACACCACCCGGTCTTGAATTCCTCAGCTCTAGTAAAACTTCAAGTGGGTAGCATTCCAAGTTCTTGGAATGTCTTTACCACTAAGTTCCTGTAATTTGTAGGCTCCATTGTCCAAGTTGGTGATGACTCTGAACGAGCCTTCCCAGTTTGGTCCAAGCTTTCCTACACGAGAATCCTTCCTGGCTTTACCTCGGACATGCCAGACTAGATCGCCTGGCTGGAAAGTTCGAGGTTGAACTTTAGAATTATATCTTCTTGTTCAACGGAGCTTGGCAGCTTCTTCATTAATTCTGGCTATGTCTTGAATCTCTTCATTGGTTTCCAGCTCGACTCTCATGTTCTCCTCATTGCACTGTTCCTGAAACAGCATCCTTCTTGTTGAAGGTTCCCTTAGCTCGACAGGGATCATAACGTCAGTGCCATATGTAACACGAAAAGGGATTTCCTTTATAGTGCTTTGAGGTGTGCAATGGTAAGCCCAAAGTATGCTCGAGAGTTATTCTTTACAAAGACCTTTAGACTTGTCCAGTCTAGTGCGAAAGGCTCGGAGAGTAACTCTGTTTGCAGCTTCTACCTGACCGTTAGTCTGGGGGTGTTCAACAGAGGTGACCGAGTGCTTGATACCCAATCGTGTGAGGAAGTCATCGTAGGTCTGTGCCTTGAACTGCGTATCATTATTAGTAACGATAGCATAGGGTAGACCGTATCTACATATGAGATGTTTCCAGGTGAAGGTTTCTACTTCGCTGGTCGTTATTTCCCGCAATGGCTTTGCCTCAATCCACTTGGTGAAGTAGTCGATTACTACCAACAAGAATTTGACCATTCCTGGAGCTTTAGGAAATGGTCCCAAGATGTCCATTCCCCACATAGCAAAAGGCCATGGGGAAGAAATGGTATGAAGGTTAACGGGGTAATCCGTGGGATGTCCGCAAACTCTTGACACCTTTTGCATTTTTGTGTGAACTCGAAGGCATCAGTCCTGAGTGTTGGCCAATAGTATCCTGCTTGCACTACCTTGGTGGTGAGGAACCCCTGTATGGAGGCCGCAGATTCCTTCATGGAGTTCCCTCAGGACGTAGTTCACCTGTTGTTGTCCAAGCACTTGAATAGAGATGTTGTTAGCCTCCTTTTGAGGCGCCCTGTCTTTTTGGCACTGGCCAGTTTGGATAGCAAGTCTGCCCTAGTATTACTCTCTCCTGGTATATGATACATCTCGAAACTGCTGTTAGCAATTTAAAAGGTACGGCAAGTGCACCGATCGTTTTCAAGTAATAATTTTAGGTAAGTGAGTATCGTTCTCCACAGGGATTGGGGTGATTTCACAGCAATACTAACAAATGTGATTGAAATTAAAACAGAAATACGCAGAGAAAAGTGTTGTTGATTGGATTGGTTGTTTTGAATGTAAAGACAGAAATTAAAGAAATGTAGTAAATTGATATTGAAGTTTACCAATGGAAGAATAATTGTGGTCAAGCACACTCCCCTCTGATTCCTCCTCTTTCACTTGACTAGTTTATTAACTTTAAAGTATACACATGATAAATCTTTCCAAAATTCGTAAACCCTAGATAACTAGCGATTCAACCCTTTAATTCGATCGAGAACCCTAAGCCCTTAGCGATTCTATCAAACTAAGCATTTAAAGAATATGCCATGTGGGTTCCTGTTATGATTGTTCAGAGAATAAGCCTTTCCTAGATTAGTTAATCCCTAATTCCTTAGTGAACCAACCCTTTAACATGAATTGAAAACCTAATTCCTTATTGAATTCTATCAGTTTAAGCATTCAAAAGATCATATTATAAAGTCTGCATTTACGCATCCCTATCCCTAGGTGATGAACAAATGTTATTCTTAACAGGTCAGAAATTAGAACCCCAACGTTCCCATTGCGAATCCTAACCCTAAGTACTTAATTGAAGTGACCAATTCCAAATAAGAATATGAAAGAAGAGCAGAAAAGAATAAAACAATCAAACATATGTATTTCAATACCAGTCAAATTACAGAGGAGTTCTCATCAGTTCATGGCCTTCCCACAATACAAGAATTAGCTTGCCATAGGCCTCAAGAACATCAAAGCAGTGGAATAATTCATCTCTGTGCAGAAACCTAGCTTTGATTCCTGATTTCTAGGGTTTAGAATAATGCTTTACGTGACTAATACAATGCAATTCAGTATTCCTGGATGTCCTACTCTGTTCAGAGGCTTTTTCTTTTATAGATAGGTTTAATTAGAGTAATGAAGCCTAGACCAATGCCCAAATTCGAATTAGATCTTTTAAAACAGGCAACTGGATCTTCCTGGCGCGATCCCGCGCTAACAGCACGGGTCTTTCAAATCCACGGCGCTGATCACGCGGATATCCACGCTAACCGCGTGAATTATTCGACTTGAATGGCCTGATGCTGAGATTACTGGCGCTGATAGCGCGGCTTTGGCGCGATCTGCGCGGAGTCCTCGAATAGATGACGCTGATCGCGTGGATCTGGTGCTAGTGGCGTGAGTTGTTCGAGCTGGGAAGCCTAGCCTTGTGTCTTTGGCGCTGGTAGTGCTGCTCTGGCGCGGATAGCGCGGTGCTTGCGACCTTTTCACGTGTTTCGCGTGGATCCCCACACTGATTACGTGGGTCATTCGAGACTGAGGCCTTCAATTCCTCCCATGGCGCTACTTGCGCAGGTTCTCGCGCTATCCGCGCCATACCTTGAATCTTGTTTTCTTCTTTCTTTGGCCTTGATTCTCCTCTTTTAATCCTGAAAATGCTCAAATGGTAATGAATTGAATTGAAAACATTTATAATGATATTTTAACTAATTCCTAATCTATTTTCCTAACTATTTAACTAAATTATATCCTAAAACTAACCTAAAACTAGGATGTGTTTGCAACACATCAACTGCCAATGAGTGTTTTGGCCAGATGGTAGTACTAGAGGAGTATGACTTCTTTAGCTTGATATTTGTCAACTATCTGTCCGTGGATGAGCTGTGAGTCGAAGTATCACCTCAGACATTGAGCCCCGACTTCTTTTGCGAGTTTGAGTCTTGCTATGATTGCCTCGTACTCGGCTTGGTTGTTTGAGGCTTTGATGTTAAGCTTAAGAGCTTGTTCCAACGAGATGTATAATGCCTGCTCCACTTCCTTATGCGTTGGATGCTCCATCCACGTAGAGGTTCCACGAGTCTGGGGTGGACTTGTCTTTTCCTGCAAATTCTGCCAGGAAGTCTGCCATAAATTGTGTCTTCATGGGACCATGTGGTTTATATCGAATGTCAAATTTTGACAGCTCGACCAACCATGTCACCATCCTGCCCGCTAGTTCGAGCTTCCGCAATACCTGTTTGATGGGATAGTTAGTTTTGACTATCACTTGGTGATTTTGGAAATAAGGCCGAAGGTGTCTGGCGGAGGTCATTAGTGCCAAGGCTATCTTTTCAATCATTTGATAGTGTTTCTTGGCGTCATGTAGCATGCGGCTAGCGAAATAGATAGAGAGTCCATGCATCCCTTCTTCTTGGACAAGTGTTGAGCTGACGTCCTCATCTGCCACTGAGAGGTAAAAGAGCACTGGTATCCCCTATCGAGGTCAACTCAAGACAGGTGGCGCAACAATTGTCCTTTTGAATGCCTTGAAGGCCTGCTTGCAAGTGTCATCCTAGAGGAATGGTTCTGTCTTATTAAGCAACTTATAGAAAGGTTTTTCCTTCTCGCCGAGTTTCAGAAGGAATCTTGATAAGGCTGCTGGTCTTCCATTCAATTTTTAAACTTCGTTGACATTGGCGAGGCTATGCATCTGTAATATAGTTGATCATTTATCTGGGTTGGCTTCAATTCCTTGATGTGTGACCATCGAACCAAGGAATTTGCCGCCACCTACCCCAACTGTGCATTTTTCAGGGTTGAGACGCATGTCATACTTCCGAACCTCTTCGAATACCTCTTCCAAATCTGCTACATGTTGGGCTACATATTGGGACTTGACAACCATGTTGTCCACATAGACCTCGACGTTGTGTCCAATCTGTTTCCTAAAGATGCCGTCCATCAGCCGCTGGTATATGGGCCCTCCATTCTTGAGACCAAAAGGCATGACTCTTTAGCAGTACTTGCATCTTCAATGATGAAGGTCTTTTGAAATATGGGAACACTTTACAATTAACCAAGAGGGGGGGTGAATTGGTTAGTCTTGACAATTTAAAAAAAAAATTCTTTGAAGAACAATCAGAATTTCAAAATCAGAGTTTATTTGCCCTTTGGATCTTTATCACAAAACCAATCAAGAATTTTTATCCAAAATCAATCCAAGACTTGTAATACCTTAAGAACCAACATATAAACAAGATTCACAATGAAAACAATTAAATTTGCAAAATAGAAAAGCACACACAAAATTTATACTGGTTCACCTCAAACCCTATGAGGCTACATCCAGTTTCTTCTACTCAACACTAGAGTAGAGTTCCACTATTGCAAATATTAATTTTACAAACAATTACAAGCTTCTCTTCATCAACCCTAGATGAAGTTCAGTGACCTAAAACCCTATTAGATCCTTAGAAGCCACACCCA
>PYAF01000069.1:101696-112667 GCA_007407185.1 Glycine tomentella
GTTCACCTCAAACCCTATGAGGCTACATCCAGTTTCTTCTACTCAACACTAGAGTAGAGTTCCACTATTGCAAATATTAATTTTACAAACAATTACAAGCTTCTCTTCATCAACCCTAGATGAAGTTCAGTGACCTAAAACCCTATTAGATCCTTAGAAGCCACACCCACACTGAGAACACTACTCAGCTGTTCTTAGAGAAACACTATCTCCTCTTGCAAGAAAAACCACATACAATAGAATCAACCAAAACAAAGTTACAATAGAAAACTTTACACCCACAAAGATTAAGGAAAGAATTCACTTGATAATCCAAGAATGAAATGCATAGTAATGAAAATCTCAGGTTGAATGCAGAAACAATTATGCAGAATCAGTTTTCCTTAGCCTTTGTGAAAGACTGTCTTGCCTCACTAGAACCTTAGTGACCCATAGATGAATCAATGGAAGCAAGACCTTATGAACCCAGAAGAATGCCTTTGTGAATCCTTAGAAAGCTTTTTCAATGCTCAGAATTCGAAAATATATGTTCTATACTTAATTCTCTCAGTTATTGATCACACAAGGCAAGGGTTCTATATATACTAAAATTCGTAACAGAAATACTCGATTAAAAGCGCTCACCAGGCTCCTGTAATCGATTAAAACGTTCTTGATAAGTTCTTGATTTCAGTTTAACGGGTCAAATAATTGATTAACCCGACGTGTAACCGATTACTCCAGAGGATCACTAAAATCAATTTGTACTGAGTAATCGATTACATTAATCGGTAATCGATTAAGCCAGAGAAAGAAAAAATCATGTTTCAATAAAGTAATCAATTACAACAAAGAGTAATCGATTAATCCAGACATAGTGCAAAATATGAAATGAATTAAATAATCGATTACAATGAATGGTAATCGATTAAACCAGAGAGACTACTTTTTCTTAATAGGCATGTGATCGATTAATCTGATGATATAATTGATTAAATTGTTCTTGATAATTTTCCAGAAAGGTTGAAGAACAATATAATCGATTTTCTAAGTGATTTAATCGATTAAACCAGGTTCATGCTATTTTTCTAAAATACTTAGCTTTTTCTTAAGTTCCAAAGCAATTACTTAAAGCTTATATGATGCAATGCTTAAAATGAATATGAAAGGTATGCATGCAAAGCTTGGATCATCAGAATGCTTTCAATCCTTTTACATTTAAACATAGACTTTCATCTTCAAGCATGTTGAAAGCCAAAACTTCATCCAAGACTTCACATATCTTGATCTTCATATAATCTTCACGTAGCTCCCCCTCAAATCAACAGGTCTTCTTTTCTTTGTCTGGGCATGCATTCTGATCTGATTGTAACCAGAATATGCGTCGAGGAAGCTTAAGATTTGAAATCCAGACGCCCAATCGACCAGTCTGTCAATGCTAGGTAGTGGATATGCGTCTTTTGGGCATGCCTTGTTGAGGTCTGTGAAATCTATACACATACGCCATTTGCCATTGGCTTTTGACCATGACAACGTTAGCGAGCTAGGTAGAGTACCTGACTTCTCTGATGAAGTTGACTTTAAGCAACTTGTCTACCTCTCCCAAATTTTGCTTCTTCTGTGCTATTGGTTTGGCCTTTGGACATATTGCCAGCTTGTGGCATTAACGTTAGGATCAATACCCGGCATATCGAATGGTTGCCAAGCGAACATAGATGCTTTTTTGCGGAGTACGTCAGCTATATGTATGTACTCATGGCTGGTAAGCTTTTTGCTAAGCTGCGTGCATTGTCTGGGTTTGGGCCCGAGTTGTAGCTTGATTAGTTCTTCGATCAGTTTTGGTCCTTTGTCGATGTTGTCATCACCCGGATCCACATCGAAGGTATCATCATGGTGAGCTATATAGACCATTAGCATATAAGTGGTAGACTCTTTGTCTATATTCATGATCTGCGTGGTGCCCCCTGAAGCGGTACAATGTCTGTCTGACCTCTGGTCAGGAGGATATGGTGTCACTTTAAGGCTTTCAACATAACATTGACTAGCTTGCTTCTAGTCTTCTTTCACAGTGACAATTTCCCCTGTCATGGTAGGAAATTTCATCTTCAAATGAGGCGTAGACACAATAGCTCCTAGCTCGTTCAGTGTTTTTCTACCAATTCGGGCAAGGTACGACGTGTCGGCATTCACAATTAGGTACTGAGAGTAAAGCTCCTTGAAAGTGAACCCTAACCGAAAGTGGTCATTAGGTCGACATAGCCCAGGGATTCTACCCTTTATCCTACAAAGCCTAGGAGGGGTCCTGGGTGAGGCTGAATGATATTTACTGAGATCTCCAGCTTCTGAAAGGTCTTGAGGTATAAGACGTCAGTAGAGTTACCCTGATTGATGAGTACTTTTGTCACTTTAAAGTTGGCGATTATAAGGGACACGACCATGGGGTCGTTCTGGTTGACAAGATTAATTCCTTCGAAATCGGCGTCAGTGAATGTGAAGGGAGGTAAACTCCGCAATGCGAGAGCGTCGACATAGTTTATATCAATGTCTCGAATGGAGTGCAGGTGTTTCTTTCGAGATTGATTGGATGATCCTCCATATGATAAACCACCTGTGATGGTATTAATTACATCACGAATGTGCTGAGCATGCTCCTCTTCTTGCTGGTGAGGGGGTTGACGTTCGCGTCTAGGTTGCGGTTGTCTTTGCCTCCCTCTGTCTTCCGCGCCATCTCTTTGTCTATCAGTGTCCATGTTTCTGAATCGATCCCCTTGTCGTTCTTCTTGTCTGTTTTGTGTTGGAGGATTATTAGGTTTTTTCACAAATCATGATAAGTGCCCAACTTGGATAAGTTCTACTATCTTATCTTTCAAGGCCAAACAATCCTCAGTGTTATGGCCATTGCCACGATGGTAGCGATAGTATTTATTAGGAGCTGGCAGCGTCACTTGTACCTCCATGTTGAAGGCTTCTTCCATGATTGTGGCTTGGTTAACTGTCAGGGGAGTGTATCTCTCGAACCTGGGTCTTTTGGGGAGAATTTGCGGCTTGTGCAGCCTTTGCCTCTTGTCTGACCTCCGAGGGTAAACTTTAGTGGATACTTCGTGTTTCTCTCGCTTCAGTCCAATCCGTCAGACTTCATTTTTGAACTTTGACATTTCTTCCATCTGTATGTAACCATTGGCTCATTCGCGTATTTCGTCCATGCTAGAGGGAGGTTTCTTGCATAGACTGTCTATGAACTTGCCAGGTCGAAGGGCCAGTATCATGGAATGTAGTGCTACCTCAGAGTTGGGGTTTCTGATCTGAACAGTCAGTTGCCCAAATCATTCCATGAACCTACGAAGAGGTTCATCGTCCGCTTGGCGCAGTGTCGCTAGTGCAATAGAAGTCAGCCTATGAGTTCAGCCGGTCGCATATTGTGCATTGAATTTTTCGACAAGGATAAACTATCAATGGACCGTTCAGGGAGACTACCATACCATGCTAAAGCTGCTCCCTTCAAGGAGGTAGGGAAAACTCAACATAATATGACATCGTTGTTTGTGTAAAGATTTGCCTGTGATAGGAAGGCATCCAGGTGTTTGTCGGGGTTGGTGGTGCCATCATACCTCTCTAAATGTAGAGGTTTCCACCCGAATGGGATATCGACTTCCCTGATGCGGTAGAAGAGAGGATTGCACCGTGTGTTATGCCTCTCCAATTGGTAGCCTTGTGTTGAACTACTGATTGGGCATTTTTAGTTAAATATTTTTCTATTCTTTTTAGCTTATTTTGACTTCTCTTGGATTTCTATTTTCTCATTTTAATTCAGCTTTTGCCTTAGACAAGCAAGTGAGCTTAATTGCTAATTGTTGCTTATTTTCGGATTTTATGCTCACTTGACATATTCTGGATTTTAGGATTGAAAATGGATTAGATTATGGATTCATTTCCTAATTTTGAATTTTAATCACAGATTAGTTGGATGATATTTAAATTAGGTTTGTGATTTCAATTAATTTTGGAGTTAATTTGATTGAACTACTTCTAATGAAATTAAAGGAACTTTCATCACAGAATCATTATCTAAGAACTATGATAATTACCATTGCTTGGTTTGGTGAATTGGATTGATGCTCTTTAATCTGTTTTACATTACCTCTTATCAATTCGCATTAGTTTATACGTTTTTTGCAATTTTTACTTATCGCATGCAAATTGTTTGACAAAAATTCCCTATTGTTTATTAGTGAATTGATGTTGGAACCATATTGATAGTGTCTCTGAGTCGACCTAGGTTAATCCTGTCCTACAGAATTAGCATAGTTTAATTGTTTTGAAGCGATACGACATCGTTAATCAACTACGAATACCTAGAGGGTTGACATGTTGTCGAGGATAAGATTCTCCTTGCGTTTGTTCTTCTCTGGTGACAGGGGAGCATTCATCTCCTTGAGGATGTCTTGCTCTGGTTTCTTGCTGATCGTGGTCAGCTTTCGACCTTCAAATATCTTCTTGATATCTTTGTTCCATCTCTGTCATGTGGTTCTGGAGTTGTTGAATGGTGTCGGCGTTTGTCATGGTAGTCTATGGAGGGTTAGACGCTTCGACAGGGGTGTCACATCTAACGTTGGAGCGTGTACTAACCATGTATGCGTGCCAATGACTTGCCTGGGTGCGAGGCCGCAAGGTAAGTTTTACCACGGTCCCACACTGGGGGCCAAATGTTCTTACCAAAATCTGAAAATCCCACTTGTGAGCTAGGCGTGGCCAATGTGGACTCCAAATTCTGCACGTCGGATAAATAGTCAACCTTGTTTAGGGGGAGGACATGAAGGTGTATTTAGATGTGTCTAGAGAGAATCTGTACTGCTGTACTTATAGTGTGGAGTATGGGCTTTGGGTCTTTATTTGTTAGTAATCTGTTGATAAGATAATAATAGATAATAACAGGCAGTTATCTAATTTAAATAGAAGATAATGTGTACCTTATTGATATAATGTTACTTGTAGATAAATAACAGCTTGTAGATAACTTGTAAATATACTAGGAGATAAGGTTGTTACACCTATTTGAATGACCCAGCATAGTTGATATACTATTAATAAGGAGTATGGATTGTGGACATCCGTGTTCCTGTAGAAGGTCGATGTCCGCGATCCTGTAGCAAGGCCGACAAGGAGGGCGGACACGTATATCCAGGTTGACACTTGGAGAATGAATAAGTATTATTAATATAGCAGTGCTGACATGGAGAGTATCCACGTGTATAGTAACCTTTCAGTGATGGCCACGTATCATTTTACCATTTTGGACTGTACAGATCACCTATGATATTTTTGTTCACTACCATCAGTTCCATGCATATTTTTCAATATCTTATACCCCCTAAAAATTTACATGACTTTATATTTTAATTTCAAATGTTTATAATAAGATTATTGATTAGTATTTATCCTCTTCCGTATTCTTTTTTCATTTGATATGCATATACTTTCATTCTCTGAAATACACGATCCAGATATTAATTTATTTTCTAATTAATTACTATACTATAGTTTTAGTTTATTTTATTATTGTAAGAGGAGGATAACAAATAACTAACTTTTTCTATACTACGTATTTATTTTGTTTTGTTACTTAATGCTGAAGATCAAATCACTAATGTTTTTTGGACAGATGCAAGGATGCTCATTGATTATGGATATTATGGTGATGTGGTTTCCCTTTGTTACGGATCAAAGATATCTAATCTTTCATCCTACTAATTCAAATATTCAAACTACCAACAACCTATTATCATAACCGTACGAGGGTGGAAAATTTGCCATTATTAGTTATCTATATTTCCAGATATCCTGGAAAGAGATAACGGGCCTCAACCGCTTACCATCAAGGTCCAGGTTAGCTTCCTATAAATAAAGCATCCCCCATGATGAAAGGTACACACACAATCCTGACTCTCTCTTCCATTCACACGACACACACTGCACACCCATTGTGTTGTGAGTTATTGTTGCTGTGATCTCCTCCCTCCATAAGTTGCTTCACCCATATAAGCTTCTTGAGGTAGGGAGAGTCTGATCCTGGATAAAATCATCCAACATCACTGGATGGGCATTTTTGTTCTCTTTGATCAGAACAATGGCACCGTCTGTGGGAACGATAAACTTCGAATCCCACCAATTCACAATGGTTGACACCAGAAGGCACCAGATGGCTAGGCGTGAAGAACCACCCAGAAATCTGAACCAAGAGAATGTGGTGGTAGAAGATGCACTCTCCCATACGGCCTCATCCCATGCGAGACCAGCAGCACACGCGTCGGGCAGCCCACAATCAGAAGAAGAGCCTGGAAACTCTCAGCGTTTCATCCAGAACGCTCTCCAGTCCTTATTGGCTCGAATGGAGAACCTGGAGAAGCGTTACGAACTCCAGCGACAGAAAGATATTCAGCGATTAATCACTCAATTGGAGGAACGCAGTACCAGACGAAGAGAGGAAGAACGTCGGCAGAATGCCGACTACCTAGAACGCAATGCAGAGACCGAGCAACTCTGTGCAGCAACCAGGAGGCAGAGACCAGAGACATCGGCCCGCACTGCTAGAACCGGCAATAGGGACCTGACTGATCATTTCGAGCAGGGGAGAGTATCTCGTTCTCATCACGAGGCACTTCACCTTTCCTCAGGCCATGATACCAGATTCTGCTGCAGAAAGACCGACGGGAGAGATCATCCATCACCCCGGCCAAGGCGATGGTACATATTGGAGAAAATACCGCCGGGGTCATCAAAATAACAGCCTGTTCGTCGACCGAATAGTGGATGCTCAGCTCTTGGAAGATTTCGACAGCTCGTTTTTGTCCAAATATGACGAAAGCCAGGACCCACAGGTACACATCGACGAGTTCGACATGCAGATGTGCGTTCGAGGTATTGACGAACCCATCATTTCATGGATTTTTGCTACCACTTTAACTGGGGCCGCCCAAACATGGTTTCATTCCTTGCCGCCACGGTCCATCAATAACTTCGAGGATTTTGGCCAGAAGTTCTTGCTGAATTTTGCAACGAGCAAGAAGCAACCAAAATCTGAGTTTGCCCTGGGTAAAATACAACAGCAGCCCGGGGAAACGTTGCAAAGTTACCTGGATCGGTTCAAGGAAGCCGCGTTATAAGTCCAGGGTTTGGAGGAAAGAGTGCACGTCCATCTCATTTCAGCCGGGCTCAATGGGTCTTCCCATCTTGCCAAATCAATTTATAAGGATCCTGTGAAGTCTCTAAACGAGTTCAGGGTCCGATCTAAAAAATATTTGGAGTTGGAGCAGATGGAAATCGCTAACTCGGTCCCGAGGGAAAACAAAAAGCCCTCATCGCCAAGGAATCGACGTCAGGATAATCCACAGCTCGGACAATCCAGTCGGCATCTGTCAAATACCTCGGCAGGCCGACCTCCATGAAGCATCCCTGACCCCCGTTTCAGGCCTGGGAGATACGAGATGAAGTTTGACAAGTATGCTCTGCTGAATGCTACGGGTGGTCAGATTTGGAAGGAGGTAGCTTTTACCGAGATGAGGAAAGTTGACCGACCTCCTCCCATAGTAAGAAGAGAAGGGTTAGATTATTCCTGGTACTGTGATTTTCACAACGGACCGGGACATACGACTAATCAATGCTGGGAGCTCCGAGATGCAATAGAAAGGTTCGTGCGTGAAGGCAAGTTGCGCCAATACGTGATTCGAACTCAGGGGCACCAAGGCAAGAGAAAGGTCCAGCAGGAGAATAAGCAATGAGATGACAAGAAGAGCAAGAAAGACGAGGAGTTCCCAGAGCCCGAGTTCGAATGCAACATCATCACAGGAGGAATGGGAGGAGGAGGTGACACAGCCAACCACGGAAGAAGTACCTCAAGGAAGTGATGTCCGTAAGGGATAGGCCGAGGTTCAAGGATAGCGGAGGCGGAAGTAACAAGAAGGCCGCGTCCCCGCTAATCTATTTTACCAACGAAGACCTGAAGGGAGTAGTACCCGGTCATAATGACGGTCTCGTCATAACGGGAACCGTGGCCAACTTCCGGGTCAAGAAGATATTTGTTGACAATGGTAGTTCAGCCGACATCATTAACTGGAGCGCATTTAAAAAGATGAATCTAAAGGAGGAAGATCTAAAGCCATGCCAAACCATGCTGTACGGTTTCAATGGAGAAGGCACTGGCTTGAAGGGGGCCATCGACCTTCAGCTCACACTAGGGACGAAGGAGGGCTTCAAGAAAGAAATAGTTACGTTCACAGTTGTCGAATTCCCGTCCCCCTACAACATTATCTTGGGCAGGCCCACACTCCATAAATGGGACATACTGATGTCCACCAAGCATCAAAAAATGAAGATGATCGAGCACCTCGACAAAGTCATTACGATTTGCGGAGATAAAAAAGAATCCAGACAGTGCTACTACAACACTATCAGAGAAACGGAGGGAGGCCCGTCTTCCCCACCTCGGATTCGGCAGGAAGAGCTATCAAATTCTCGGATGGAGACCCACTCGTCCCGAAAGCCAATCAATTTGGTAGAATTGGATATGCAGGATGTTGAGGAATGGAGACCAGAGCCGGTGGACGAGCTTGAGGACAACCAGATCGGCAGCTCTCCACAGCAAATCACGAAGATAGGTAAACAGTGCGATCCTGAAACCAAGGGCAGGTTAATCTAATGCCTAAGGGAAAATCAGGACGTGTTTGCCTGGAAGGCTTCCCAAATACCCGGAATCAAGCCCACTTTCTATTGCCATAAATTGGCAATATATCCCGGCTCCAAGCCGATAGAACAAAAGAACCGGAAGCTCAGCCCGGATAGGAGGCAAGCCTTGACGAAGCATATCAAGGAATTGGTGGAGGCCGGTTTCATAAGGGAAATACAGTGTACGACTTGGCTTTCCAATGTCGTAATGGTGAAAAAGTCCAACGGGAAATGGAGAGTTTGTGTTGATTATACAGATCTGAACAAAGTTTGTCCTAAAGATTCATACCCGATGCCGAATATCGATCAACTCGTGGATAGCTCGGCTGGTTTCCGATTACTATCGTTCATGGATGCCTACTCCGGGTACAACCAGATACCCATGCATCCAGACTACCGAGAAAAAACGGCGTTCCGAGGAATCGAAGCAAACTATTGTTATGACGTTATGCCCTTCGGTTTAAAAAACGCCGGGGCAACTTACCAGCGGATGATGAATAAGGTCTTCTCAGATCAGATCGGGCGCAATATTGAAGTCTACATTGACGACATGATCACGAAGACACCGGAGGCCGGGGACCATATCCAAGACTTGGAAGAAACATTTCAGAAGCTAAGGCAGCATAACATACGCCTGAATCCACTAAAATGTGCGTTCGGGGTAAGAGCGGGGACGTTCCTGGGTTTCATGCTAACCCACAGAGGGATAGAGGCAAACCCTGACAAATGTAAAGCCATCCTGGATATGCGATTTCTCGCCAACAAGAAGGAGGTCCAGCAGTTGACAAGAAGGATGGCGGCCTTAACCCGGTTTCTCCCAAAATCCACGGAAAAAGTCCTTCCTTTCTTTAAGTTATTAAAGAAAGAGGCCAGTATAGGATGGAACTCGGCATGTGAAGAAGCTTTCCAGAAGATCAAAGCATGCTTAGCCTCACCGCCGGTGTTATCAAAACCCGAGCCGGGTGAAGTACTTATCCTATATTTGTCGGTTGGGGAGGAGGCCAGCAGTGCAGTCCTAGTCAGAGAAGTAGACAAGTCTCAATTGCTGGTGTATTTCGTGAGCCGAGCTCTCAAGAACTCGAAATTACGATATCAGAAGCTCGAAAAGGTGGCCTTTGCTCTGCTCACTACGGCAAAGAGACTTTGCCCCTATTTTCAAAGTCATACAATCGTTGTTCGGACAAATCAACCCATCCGACAAGTGCTGCACAACCCAGATCTAGCAAGAAGAATGATGAATTGGGCTATCCAATTATCCGAGTTCGATATTCAGTATGAAGCCCGTCACGCCATTAAGTCCTAAGCTTTGGCCGACTTCATAGTCGAATTGACCCCGACGTCATCCACCCAATATGAAGATAAGGTGTGGAAGGTATATGTCGACGGATCATCTAACGCTAAGGGAAGTGGATCTGGGATCATCGTCGAGAATGCCGAAGGCGTGTCCCTTGAACAGTCGTTGCAGCTTAATTTCCCGACCTCCAACAACCAAGCGGAATACGAAGCATTGATCGCCAGGCTGAAGCAGGTAAAGGAGCAGGGAGCATCAAAGGTCAACGTCTTCACCGATTCACAGCTCGTCTCGGCATAGATTGAGGGACGATATCAGACTAAGGGACCTTTATTAGCCCAGTACTTGACTAAAGTAAAGGACCTGACTAAATTAAAGGAGATCATGGCGGAATTCGACGAAGTCATGGTTGCGCATTGTTGTGCGCTAACGCGATTGTTACGGCAGGTGCACCGATCGTTAACAAGTAATAAAGTAGGTAAGTGAGTTATCATCTCCACAGGGATTGGGGTAATTTTTACAATAATATTAATTCTAAATGATTGGAAAATAAAACAGCAAATAAAGAGATAATTGTTGATGTTGGATGATTGGTTGAATAAAAACAGAAATTAAAATAAATGCAATAAAAAGATAAAAGAATTTACCAATGGAAGAACCAATTATGGTCAGGCGCAATCCCCTTTGTTCCTACCTCCTTCACTTGATTGGTTTATTATCTTAAGTCACACACATGATAAATATTTCCTAAATTCGTAAATCCTAGAACTACTAGAGTCATAATCAGCGATTTAACCCTTTAATTTGATCGAGAAGCCTAAACCCTTAGTGAATCTGTCAAACTAAGTATTCAAAGAATATATCTCATGTGATCTTGTTAAGATTATTCGGAGGATAAGCCTTTCCTAAGTTAGTTAATCCCTAATGTCTTAGTGAATCAACCCTTTAACCTAATTCAAAAACCCAATTTCTTGGTGAATTCT
>PYAF01000069.1:115884-144673 GCA_007407185.1 Glycine tomentella
ACACGCGTGACACTCCAGAACTTGCTTCTTTTATTATTTATTCTCCTCTTTTGACCTGAAATTGCACAATTGGTATTGAAATTAGATTTAAACAATAAAATACTAAACTCAACTAATTCTAAGCTATTTACCTAAGTATTTAATCAAATTCTAACCTAAAACTAGACTAAAAACAAGATGTGTTTGCAACACATCAGCACCCGGTGTATTATCATCAATAATATCATAATCGCGCTTAAAACGTTACTAGAAAGTTATGCGGAAGCGATTGAATCATTTTTCTTGATCACGTTATGTATGGATTATAAAAACACCGCAACACACACACACACACAATCCATAGTCATCACAAGTAACACATCAGAAAAGTACATGCCCCTGCTGATCCAGTTTATCGCATCATATTCATAGGCAGATAATAAATCATTTCACAATATAGATTCAGGAGGAAATATCTTTTCATTACATAACTCATTCTGTACAAATATACATATATACATCAGTCCCACACCACACATGTGGTGATACAAAAGAATAACTTCCCTCACACGAGGGTATATCATCATATACAAAATATCAGGTGGGCTTACACGCCCTACAGCCCTCCTCAGGGCACCAACAAACATCCAACAGCATCCAAGCCAAAAATGAGTTATCTAACTCTCTTCATGTCATCCAAGATCATGCATATAATGTCTTTACTGGGCCTCCTGCCCTAGGACTGTTCTCTTCTCTCATAAGAGTCGCCTGAAAAACATGAATCCCCACACGGGGTGAGATACACATCTCAGTAAGCTTAGGGTCCGGGGAGGGGTCTCCTCCACCCTGGCCCACTCTCCATCATACAAACATTCAAGCAGTCACAACAACTGGCCTCCCGGCCCTCATAACAATATGAGCAAGTCATCTTGCTCTATGTACGGTGAATCTCATCAACGCCTAACCTCAGTGTGAGACCGGAACTCACACCCGTGTCGTCCCATCGGGAGCTACCCCTTACGCATGGACGCACGTATATGGTACCTCCGAGAATAGGTACTCAACCGCGACGGGACACACCTATTCCCTTGGTCTGGAGGATCACTGATCCCCTGCGATATCATCAACCATGAGCCAACCAAACTAGGAGGTGCGCTCTCCTCCTAGGGAGGTTCATATCTATTTACTGGCCAGAAGATCTAATTATAGGCATAATACATTTCTCAAGCATAGATGCACACACATATCATTATGAGGATGCAACAACCAAATGCATGCATCATGAATATGACCATCACTCCACCCGGAGTGTGGTGTGGCACAAACAAGCGGGAAATCATCCCCAGGGACCAAGAACTTACCTGGCAAAGCCTAGCTTTGCAATTCTCTCCCTGATCCATGGCACCCGCCACTGACACCCTCAATGTCCAACCCTAATCCAGGCACATATGCATATGTCAACAGCCATTCAAACAATCCAGCAAACATAGCATAATCAGAAGTCCTCTAACTTAAGGTTCATAACAGCCCAGCACACACTAGGCTTTCACAGACCCTTCTAGGTCCAGCACAGCTTAACACAAGGCTTTAGAGTCATCACAGACTCAACACAAGCCACAACAATCAGCTCAAAACTTCCATCAGCTCAATCAAAGCATCTGAGTCCACACAGACTCTATACAGTTCACAATCAAGACTCTTGCATGTCATACAAACCTCAACTAGTGACTCAACACAAGTCACTCATTCATAAGTAGAGCCACGAATCAAAGTTCACCAAATCAAATTCTGAAAGCTAATCCTTCATCACTACACAGTTCTAAACAAGTTTCTCTACAGGACCCTGGGCTAATTCTAGTCCCAACTCAAATGGGTCACTATTCATAGAAAACCCCCAAATCAAAATTTAACTGGAGAAACTTGAGATTCTTACCTCTGAATTGGCAAGGAAGACCTCTGGACCTCTTCTCCTGGTTCTAGAGTCCGAGAAACCCCGTTGTTCCTTGCTATCTCGAGTTCCTCACTTCCTCTGAGAAAGTAATCTCTCAGCTTAAGCTTTAAGAGATTAGGATGAAGGATTTTGGCTCACTCAAGGTTTTCCTCATGATTAAAGGCTCTAGGAAGTGATTTGGCCTATAAAACAAGGTTCTAGGAAGCTTGGGCACTCAAAAATGGAGGTCTGGGCACAGGAGGAAGAAGAAGAACAGTTTCCTCTCCCAAAATCGCGTTTTGGCCTTTTATACTGGGCCTCACCGACATTGCTGCGCTCCTGGCACCACTCTGGCGCTGATGGCGCCAAAATCCAGTGCATCTGGCACCCTTGGCGCCACTTTGGCACTCCTGGCGCCAATTTCCAGTGCATCTGGCGCCACTTTGGCGCTCCTGGCGCCAATTTCCAGCATCTGTGGCGCTCCTGGCGCCACTCTGGCATTGATGGCGTCAAAAATCGTGAAAAATAGCCTTCTGCTACAGTGCCACGCTATCAGCGCCAGCTACAGTAACAGCTACAGTAAAATATTATTATTTTATTATTATTATATATTTTTTTTTTGCAAAATGGGTTATTATAGGAAGACGGACTCCTAGCTGAGTAATTACATCTATGTAAAATAAAAAGAAGTCGGGATCATTCCCTTCCCGGGCGGAGCAAATAGGTTCACCCGGGCGGGGTAAGCAGACATAAAACCCCTCTTGAACCTCGGGAGGAAATAGAGCAAGACTCTCGGAATCCAGCACCGAGGTATATCGTAACACCTCGTGGGTGACCTAGGGAAACCTACTTGACAAAACAGGAGAGACAATTTGAGATTGAGGCCCAGCCGTGGATTCCTCAACAGTTCCAATATGAGAAGAGTCCATAATTACCTACGATAATAAAGAAAACAGCAATTAGTAAAGTACCTGGAGAACAAACCATCAAGGGGGCTAGGATTTGACGAAGTCCGAGCTGGTACAGAAATCGGTACATTGACATTACCATCTAACGGTGTGTTGATCTTTTGGAGGATGGGCTTAGGTACCGTGATGGGATTATGTCGGCACCGATCCAGTAAGGCATCGGCCTGTGTATCAAAACCCTTACTAGATACATATAAAAATTCGTCAACACATTTCGAACAGGGTTCGTATCGAATTTCTAGTTGTGGCTCAGGCATAAGGCTAATTCTAACGGCATGACTTGGAGGAACAGGAGTCCTGAGGGGCAACCCAGACTCTGGGGAAAGTAATGCAGACCTTTGTCATGACAATGACCCTAATCTAGAGGACCCTAACTGGAAAGGATTAGGGGATTGGGAAATTGGGGTTTTTGAACTGCCACGGGCAGAAGGAACCCAAAGCAGGGATTTTTTCTTTTCTTCTTCAAAAAGAGGAAGACCGAAAAGACAGAATGCAGAACGAGGGGGAACTGTTATGCGAATCTCTGCCTTTTCCTTAGGTGTGTATTGCATGATATAAATCCTACTAAAAACGTGCAAAGGTTGAAACTATGGAAACCAATGGGATTTGCAAGAAATTATTTGGTACTTAGGGCTACGCAGAACCAGTCGAAAAACAAGAAATGGCAGTAAATAAAAAGGGAAATACAAATAAGAAATACCTGGAATAGAGAAAGGTTGATGGAAGGAGAAGTGACAACGAGAAACGAGTGGTTTAGGGAAGATGCAAGAGAGAATGAGAATACAGAAGTCGCAAAGGCAAAAGAAGAGTGAAGCACCAGAAGAAAATAAAACTCATTAAATGAAAAAAGTAATCGCCAGAATTCAAAAAGAACGTGGGTTAATAACTGATGGACGTGGAAGGTCATGGAAGGGGCAGTTATGTCATTGTCATGAAAAGAAAATGATTAAAGTGTGAAACGACAGGAATTATCACCAAGACACGTGGCAGTCCAGGAAGAGAAGTCGCTTCATTTTTCGGCGATTGTAGCTATTTAGGCTATTTGAAAGGACAAGACATAGCTCGGTATCGCAATGAGTTAGAAATGACCCAAGGACTCAGGGAAGTTGATTACCTTGGCTCGGATTCTCCACACGAGGTCGGCTCTACATAAGGTCGGTTCCACACTTGGTCAGCTCCATTATGCATCCCGACCACCAAGAATACTAGATGACCGGGCTGAGGGGCATCTGTTACGGATAAAAGATATCTTATCTTTCATCCTACTAATTCAAATATTCAAACTACCAACAACCTATTATCATAATCGTACGAGGGTGGAAAATTTGCCACACTACTACAAGCGGGGAAAACGACGACGGTTCTAGAACCCATACGACGACGGTTCTCGAATCGTCTTTGTTGCGGGTGTCGTTGCAAGTCGGAACTTTCGACGACGGTTCTAAAAATCGTCTTTGTAAATTTTTTTTTTTTTAAATAGATACAAAGACGGTTCTCGCGAAAACCGTCTTTGTATGTGTACTTTCAAAGACGGTTTTAGGAAAACCGTCTTTGTTTCCCTGCTTTTTTATTTTTTTTTAATTTAAAATAAAGGATAAGAAGACGGTTTTCGTAAAACCGTCTTTGTAGGCCACCATTCAAAGACGGTTTTACGAAAACCGTCTTTGTTTTCCTGCTTTTTTATTTTTTTATTTAAAATAAAGGATAAGAAGACGATTTTCGTAAAACCGTCTTTGTAAGCCACCATTCAAAGACGGTTTTACGAAAACCATCTTTGTTTCCCTGCTTTTTTATTTTTTTAATTTAAAATAAATGATAAGAAGACGGTTTTCGTATAACCGTCTTTGTAAGCCACCATTCAAAGACGGTTTTCACGAAAACCGTCTTTGTTTCCTTCATTTTTAATTTTTTTTTAATTTAAAATAAAGGATAAGAAGACGGTTTTTCTAAATCCGTCTTTGTAGGGTATCATTCAAAGACGGTTTTCGTGAAAACCGTCTTTGTTTCCCTAGTTTGTTTTTTTTTTTTTTTGGAATGTCTACGAAAATTGAAATTTATTTGTATTATTACTACCAAATAAATTTAAGAAATACACCACATTGTCATAATTTGATTCTATAATAAATAAATAAATAAATAAACAAATTGAAGAGCCTAGAAACACTAATCAACTAATGCATATACAACTCATTCAACATAAACAAAGACGGTTTGCAATCATATAAGAATAATGAAATCATATATTGCAAAAATGAATTTACAAAAAGTAAAAGTTGTATAATTATAAGTGAAATATTATCAAATTACAAAGTAACATAGAAGATATGCCTTTACTTTTTTTCCACCCATCCAAGTCCTTCAAAAGCAAATTATAGACGAATATATTTCTCTCCAATTGATTTCACTATCTGGCAAGCCAATTCCTACAGCCATGCAAAAAATAAGCATCACCTCAACAGGTGTAGCAGAAAACCAGATTTTTTTTTTCAGATTAATGACAAAGAAGGTGAAAAGAATTGAAAATGGCATATGTTGCTAGTACCTGTTCTTCACCTAATATATTGTACATGATAGCAGCTGGAGTTTTCAGTGATGGATCACCAACTGGAAGACCAACAACAGCCGGCAAATGTTGCTCATATTGTGAGGTATAGCAAGATTCAATTGTGTGATACCCACTATTGTGAGGTCTAGGCGCCACTTCATTTAGTTAAATCTGTGAAGAAACACAGCCATGGTCACGATCAGGGGATTAACAAACAAATTTACTTGTAAAAAGAACTCAATACAGCAGCCAACCATGTTTGTCCTAATTTTATTTGTCCACATTTATTTATATTTTACTTATTTTTTAAATTATTTTTTTCTTCTAAAATTACTATTGTCAGACAAATATGTTCATGAGAATAATATTCTCAAGCATGATAGTCTTGGAAATATGATTCCCGAGAATAAAATTTCTTACCTTGTATTAAAACCATCTTATTTTTTAAAATGCAGAGGATGAATCCAATGTTTTAACACTCTTTTAAATTCACTTCTTGATTATTAACAAGAGAAATAACATAATTTATAAGCTAGTCCTGAATATAATCTATATGGCCTGTGGCTAATTCCAGAAAAACATATTGACATTGGAAATATTGGTGCATCAAGAAGCACACACCTAAGAACCAATGCAATAAAAGCATGAGAAGAGTTATAATTAACCCAAAACCATAGTGGGCAGATGTCTCTGCAGTGTATATACTCATGCTTGTGTGGGACCTATCTTCTTCAGGCTCAGGCAATCAAGGACTTGTAGGACTGTTCAAAATTAATACTAGTACACAAATCCTAAGAGGGATGTTGAATTGAAAGTTCAGAATCATCAACAGCATCACAGAAGACATGACTCGTTATTTTTAAATTATTGATGCAGTTTCTGAGTACATATACGAATATACCAGGATGAGCATGACTTTATTGAGATTATTTACTTTCTTCATTAGCAAGTATTAAATTCTGATGCTGAGACAGGTCCATCTCAAGTTTCACGGTCATGGTGATCTTGATTAAAATTTGTCCAAAGAGAACTATGACAAGTTTGTGAAGGTTATGTTATGTGTAGCGGGAGAGAACAAAGGTTACAAAGTAGTGAAGCAGGCCAAGAAGAACCTAAAGATGGTTGAGCTACTACAAGAAACAAGGCACAGGAAAAAGGGACAAGGAAGAAACCCTATCCATAAAAAATTAAAACAAGAACTAGCATGAACTCCTTTATCACCAGAGATGGTTAAATCAAACTGAACTTGTAATTGTAAGTGAAGTAAATAAGTACCTGAACAAGCCAACAACAAACAAAAATCAGGTCAAGAATGTTATAGGAGAGTGGCGGTAATGTTCTTTTCCTGCACAAAGCAAATTTAGAAAAAGTAGCTAACACATAATAAGATTAAGTGTGGATTAGCAACTTCTTCTTTTTTCTGAATGGGACAACATGAATGATTGAAAATGACTGAAATTATACGATTGTTACATATGGCACCAAAACAAAAAATATCTAAAAGAAAATATGTCATGGATGACCAACATGTCACTTAGAATTATTACCAAAGCTGACAGTTATGCCTAAGTAATTGGTAGTTTCAACAATCTGCTTTGAATGTGACAGTGAACCTCTCAAGAAACTGCACAAATCCTGCACTCTTTGCCTGAAAAGAGACCATATGACTATAATGCTTTCTTTATCATATGAATATATGATAATCAATGTTCAATAGTGGCCACCTAGAAGCAACAATCTTAAATTTCAATTTATGCCATACCTGAGAATAGTGTGAATCACGACCAGGATGGAAGGCAAGAAAATCAGGAATCTTCTGTGCGTTATTCAGCATAAAATTCAGTCAAAATTTGACAACATAAAAGATAATGGGTTTATGAACCTAATGGAAATCTAGAAGATGATGATGATAACGATAAAAAATTCAGAAAGCTACATCCTTTTAAGATCCAGATCAAATCATCATAGGCAATGTTCAAGGCTTGAACATTTGTACCTCAGGTGTTTCATCTTTTCACTCTCCCTTTATTTGTGCCTTTTATCAGTAAAATTTTTAGTGTCAGTCAATTATGCAAAGATAACTTAGTTTTCTTTGAATTTCATCCCTCTTATTGTGTGGTTAAATCTCAGGTTTCTAAAGAAGTTCGCCTTCATGGACTAGTTGGTCGTGATGGGCTATACCATTTTCCTGACCTTATTCAGTCTTCAAGACAATCTTCTTCGTTAAGTGATTATGTGCAATCTAGTTTTTCCTTTGTAAATAGGTAGAATTATATATGTTTCATTTGTAAATATTGCTTCTACTTGTAAAGATTCATATGCCATTTGTCATTATAGACTTGTTCCCCCAAGTACTGAACTTCTGAAACTTGTACTCAAATTGTGTAATATTCCACTTATTAATAAAAACAAGTTCAGATTTGTGTTCATCTTGTTGTGTCAGTAAGTCGCACAGATTGCCTTCTTCTCCTTTTCTTATTATTACTCTAAACCATTTGAGTTAGTTTAAACTAATCTTTGGGGCCCTACACCCTTTACTTCTCATTCTGGTTTTTATACTATGTCATATTTGTAGGTGCTCATTCCAGATTTACTTAGATGTATCTGTAAGAAACTGTAAGTGTTTTTAAACAGTTTCATACTATGGTTAAAACACAATTTAATTTGTCTATTAAATTAGTACAATTTGATTAGGGGGTACAGGCACTCCATCTAGTATTACTATATACCAATTTTCAAGTATATTCTGCCAATTTTTAAATGCCTTAGTGCAAAGGTTTCTGTCATATGACTTGGTGGTTATGGATTCTAATTACATAAACAAATTCTTCACTCACAGGCCATGGCATAAACCTGCATACAATTGACCCTCCCCAAGCACCACAATGATAGGAACCTCATACATTCGTTTGCCCCAATTTGGCCTATTTTGAGTTTCAGAGTTTACATCAAGCAATGCTTGTTCACTCCCCGGATGCAAGATACTTTTAGAAAAATTTCAAGAAAAGAGGTAAATGAGGACACATGCACCATTGAAAAAAACAAACCTGTAAATGGTTTTTAACATTCTGTGTTGCAAGTCCCGGCACATTCCTAAGCTGGTGTCTATGATTTGAAGGAGCTTCTCCTAAGCCTTTTCCTTTTTGGCAATAACAGCAACAATTATTGGCAATAACACCCTCTGTCCATTATGATAGTGGAAGATCACCAGGTAAAGTCAACAACAACAATAACAGCAACAAAAACCTTTTCCTACCAAGTGTGGTTGGTTAAATGAACAAGTAAATTAAGCAACCAAAAGAAAAAAGTTATGGTGAAACATTAAATTGCCAAGTACTAGTACAATCTTGTAGGGGTTTGTATAAGAGATCGAACATCACCTTTATTGCCAAGTACTAGTACAATCTTGTAATTACGTGTAATAATTTATTTATGCAATTAGAGTGTGACAAGCTATGTAGAATAAGGAGTAGTTCCTGAAACGAGGTTAAGAGTTGAAATGTTGAATGTCTGTGTCCAAACATGTAACTTCAGCTCATATACATGAGTAGTGAACAAAGGATCATGGAACTGAATATGAAATACAAGCATATCTTGTTTTAGTAATGCAATTATTTATTGATTTCTTCACATCATCATAGCTAAAATTCCACAACTTAGGTCTTTCTTGTTTACAAGTATTAAAATCGAATGTAGATTTTTGCCACAACCAACATAATATATGTTCCTAGAGTTATTTAATTAATAGAAATCATATTAGACTGATAGCAGTCCAATTCTACATATGACTATAGTCTAATCCTCATCCTATGATATATAAAAGGGTACGCAACACAACTACCTCACAAGTAACCTTTTTTCTTTGCAGCATTGGATTGCATCATCACGCATTTCCTCAAGTCGATACTTGTACACACATCCTGCATCTATCAGCTTCTTTGACGACAAATCTGGTCCTTTTGAACATTCAATATGCTTCAGCGAGCTACAAGAAGAAATAATCAAATGTTTGTTGCAGTGAAATAAAAGAAAAATTAGTTACTTTAATCAAGAACAATGTAAAAAGTGTGTAAAAACATGAAGCACAATAAAAATTCACTCCATTGTCTCTATTTGAAATTCAGGGTATTTGGCATAAACAAGTTCAGAGATCCTTTCAAAAGTTACCAGACACTGAACAATTATACCTCCCTTTTGGATTAGGATGTTCCAGCAGAAATTTATGTGCGCTAGCTAGGTCGTCCACATAAGCATGAAACCAAAGGTACTTTTTTCTCCTGCATAAATTCCCTTTTGTAAATCTTAATTAACTATATGAACTGAAGCAATTACACAACATGGATATCAGGTGTGATTTATCCTATTTTAACTCTGTTCAAAATGAAATTCCCACACATGTTGTGTAAGTGAAATGAATCATGACCTTTAAACACATTGTCAATTAATAAACGGTAGAAAACAGGAGAATCAAGTTGCATGACATACCAAATGCGAAATTAAATATAGTTTGAACCGAGCCAGGAAGCTTCGGACACATGAAGGGTCCAAAAACAAAAGATGGAATTAGAGTCACAACATCCAATTCATTTGTTCTCCAAATTCAAGTACTGCCTTTTCTGTCAGTGTCTTTGACACTGCATATGATCAAGCAAATGGTTTTGCAGCTCTAAGATAATCCACGTCGCTCCAAGAGCTTTCATCCATCACTTATTTGCCAATGGAAATCGCAGCATAAGCACTAGAGGTGTAAACAACTCGCTTCACAGACTTGGAATTGAGGCATGCCTTCAAAATTCCAATTGCACCATCAATGGATCTTTTGGTCACTACCTCCTCAGGTTCCTTTAACTCAATGGCTGCACTGAAACTTTCTGGATTACTGAGATCAGCACTGTGTATTTGTAGTCTTTGGGATGCTCCAGGTAAGCTGCTGGTAAGGAAGCTAACATCTTTCTTTTGTGCTACATTATTTTAAAAGTAAATACTACCTCCTATCCTTTTTAAAAGAAACAAGTTTTAGTATAAAATATACTCAACCTTGTTTCTTATAAAAAGGACACGAAGAAGTATTATTTTGGCATCATCAAGCAAGTTTCAAACATAATTGCAAAGAAGCTACCCAGACATTATCTGGCAAACTTAATTTAATATACTGGTTTTTATTGGTTAAAACTTAATTTAAACAATGTTATTTTAAATGACTAATATAATTTAAACAATTGTCCAACTTTTAATTCTACCGTTAACCCTACACCTCAATGTTATAAAGGAAATAATAATTAAACATATAACAATATTCAAAGCCATGATTATTTAACATTGGTATCTTCTAGTACCTGAATGGGGTCTCGCAGTGGTGTTTACAGAGTAACCATCTTCAAGGAGCCTCTTGATAATCCATGAACCAATAAAACCTGTACCTCCTGTTACACACACTCTTCCTTTGCTTTCTCTCATTTGGTTTTGTGATTTCTCTCTTGCTGCAATGACCTATATATGCACTTGTTTGGAAAGAAAAATTGGAAAAACAGTTATATTATTCAATCCACACATGTCATTTAAAGTTCAAACCTAGAAAATCACAAATCCCCGTGATATTCAAAGTTCAAACCCAGCCAGCACCACATTATTTAGCATGCAAAATAAAGCACGAAGCTTTAGCCCCAGCGCAGCAAAAATGTCCCCTGCAAATTATACTCAGACCAACAAAACTCAAAGCAATTCTGGAGGAGTACCCAAATCATTTACCCCAAACAACAACAAAAACTGATTCAGGATAATTATTCAAAATTATAGAGCACTTCCCGAAAAAAAAAATATATATATATATATATATAAAATAAAAAATAAAAAAACTGATTCAACATTTGCCCCCGAACAACAAAGGATGAATCGTAAACTCAAATAACAACAACAACAAATTGAACAATAGAGAAATAAGAGAGATTAACAAACCTGAATCGAAGAGAGCACCAACGGGATCGAAGTGAGCACCAGCGGGATCGAAGAGGCTGCAGAGAAAGAGGGGCACCAGAGAAAGAGAGGGAGTTGTGAAAGAGAAGGGAATGGAACGCGGGTTTCTGCTTTTGAATCCTAATTCTTTAATTTATTTTTTTAATTGAAATTACAAATAAAACAAAGACGGTTTTTTAAAAACCGTCTTTGTATGTGGCAAAAACGAAGACGGGTCTTCAAAGACCGTCTTCTTTCATCCCCTTCTATGACGGTTTTTTAAAAACCGTCCTTGTAAATTTCGTTTTAATTGCAAAAATGCCACTGCCTCACATACAAAGACGGTTATGATAGAACCATCGTAGAATGTGTGTCGTTAAAAGATGCTTTTGTAGTAGTGCCATTATTAGTTATCTATATTTCCAGATATCCTGAAAAGAGATAACGGGCCTCAACCGCTTACCATCAAGGTCCAGGTTAGCTTCCTATAAATAAAGCATCCCCCATGATGAAAGGTACACACACAATCCTGACTCTCTCTTCCATTCACACGACACACACTGCACACCCATTGTGTTGTGAGTTATTGCTGTTGTGATCTCCTCCCTCAGTAAGTTGCTTCACCCATATAAGCTTCTTGAGGTAGGGAGAGTCTGATCTTAGATAAAATCATCCAACATCACTGGTTGGGCATTTCTGTTCTCTTTGAGCAGAACACCCTTGATGCAACAAATAGTTCACATAGACCACTAGCAGTCTTTTCGAGATTTAACCATCACCGAGGAACAGTGATCTTTGGAACAGCATTATTATACGATAAAACAACATAGTCGTACAAGTGGCATTAATTTTAATATTGTTTTAAATTATTTTACTAATGTGCCTTGTGTGAACTGTTGATATGATCTACTTTTATTATTATTGCTGCAACGGAGCTGCAGAGGATTCTTTGCTGCAGAGAATCCAAACGCAAAAGTTAAATGTCGAAACATTTTGCGAACATATATCTGATCCTTTTACTTAATAAAAACTAATAACAAATAAAGCTTTGTTAGTGGAACTAAAGGTTGAACTATTGTAAATGACTCTGTCTTTAGCCTAAGCCAATAAAAGAGTAGACAGTTAGAAACAATAGAAACCCACCAAAAACATGAGCATTCCAACTGTGCTAGTCTTACCATATCCAGCTCAAGGGCATGTCAACCCCATGATGACCCTATCACAAAAGTTGGTTGAGCACGGCTGCAAAGTCATTTTTGTGAACACAGACTTCAACCACAAGCGAGTGATGAGTTCCATGATGGAGCAACAAGAGCATAGGCTCGATGAATCCTGAAGTTGGTCTCAATCTCCGATGGTTTAGGACCCGATGATGACAGACACGATTGGGGAAAGCTATGTGATGCTATTGGGAACACCATGCCTGCTATGCTTGAGAAGTTCATAGAAGATGATCATTTGAATAGTGACAATAGTAGTAGAATCAGCTTCATCATTGCAGATTTGGGCATGATATGGGCATTGGAGGTTGGGAGAAAATGTGGAATCAAAGGAGCTATTTTTTTCCCTATGTCAGCAACTATGTTTGCCTTGTTATACAACAGCCCCAAGCTTATTGATGATGGAATCATAAACACTGATGGCAAGAATATCTATACTTTACTATCCAGATTTTTTACTTTTTATATTACTTTGTCACTTTTTATCTGTATCTACTGATTAATTCCCTTTAAAAGCTTAAGATGTTAATATTGGAAAATTTAACATAGGAAAATCTATATTCCCACAAATTACTACTTATTTTCTCTCATTTTTCATATCAGGATTAATATTAACCACCAAAAAGACAATTCAACTATCACCAAGTATCCCAGAGATGGACATAGGGACCTTTTTCTGGTTGAATTTGGGTGAAGCAATTAACAGTAAGGTAGTATTTAATTATTTGAGTCACTGTGCACGAAATTTAAATTTGGCAGAATGGTGGTTTTGTAACACCACATATGAACTTGAACCTGAGGTATTAACCTTTGTTCCTAAGCTCCTCCCAATTGGCCCATTGTTGACTAACAATACAAATTCTAATACAAGATCATTAGGACAATTTTGGGAAGAAGATGTCTCTTGCATGAGTTGGCTCGATCAGCAACCTCATTGTTCTGTCACTTAGGTTGCCTTTGGTAGTATTATTCTTTTTGACCAAAACCAATTCAGTGAACTTGCTCTTGGACTAGACCTCACCAATAGACCTTTTCTCTGGGTTGTGCGTCAAGACAATAAGATGGCATACCCTGATGAATTCAAAGGGCATAAAGGTAAGATAGTTGGATGGAGTCCTCAACAGAAGGTGCTAAACCACCCTGCCATAGCTTGCTTTGTTAGCCATTGTGGTTGGAATTCGACCATGGAAGGTTTGTGTAATGGGGTACCCTTCTTGTGTTGGCCATATCATGCTGACCAAATTTATAACAAAACCTACATTTGTGATGAATTGAAAGTTGGGCTAGGATTGAACTTGGATGAAAATGGACTTGTGTCACGGTGGGAGATTAAGAAGACATTGGACCAACTACTCACGGATGAACACATAAGATCAAGGTCTTTGAAGGTAAGGGAGAAGGTAATGCACAATCAAATAGACAGATGTCGATCTTTAGAAAACTTCAATAAGTTGGTCAAATGGCTAAAAGAATAAGGATTTTCCTAGTGCTATTGTGCATATATTTTGGATCAACTGCTTATTATTGAATGTGGATGCAGTTTGGAAGTGATCTAATAATGTTCTTCGATGGATGTAAAACTTGTCATTTGGGTGGAGATTTCTTGCTTTTATCAGTAATTGTATGTTGCTTAAGGTGAGTGGGCTGTAACTTGTAAGTACATTGTCAATGTGGATGTTGTTCTATCTTCTTTTCAGTGGAAGCTTTTCCATTGGGTGATTATTTGTAATTTTATAGAGATAGCGTTAGATTAAGCTCATATGTCAGTAAACAATTGTTCTAGTATCGGCTATATCTTGTCTTAAAGGTTTCTAATACGAAAAAAAATGGTTTAGAACGTAGGCCCAAAGTATGACAGCGTAGGGTATTGACCTTAATTTCTCTCTATATATATCTCAATTTTTTTACCGATGAATGTTAGTTTTATTAGTAGAGAAGATCAAACTCAATTTTTTTTCTCTTTCATTCTTTCTTAATCATCTAACTCATCTTATATCTTTTCTCTACATATCTTAAATGTTATTGTAAACTAGATTTAAACCAGCACATTGCGTAGCTGATTTAATTGTTATAAATGTGATTTTTGTTGAAATTATTCTTATTTGAAAATCGTATGGGCATTCAAGGATGTAAATTGGTGAAAACAATATAACTAAGAATTAGTACTTTAAATGAAACCATGCGAAACTTCATCGGGATACTTGTTTCAACTGCTTAAAAGACATTTCTACTTTACTCAAATTTCCATATTCCTCCCTCATCTTCTGGGCCTGCGATAAATTAGTTTACATATCTCACTACCCATGTCATTCTAAGTACTTGGGTATGACATATATAAGTTTAAATTTTTTATATTTGATAATATTAAAATGTAAAATGCTATACTTGTATCATAGTAAAATACAATTTAAAAAATATCTAGTTCTTTGACATTTTGATTAAATTAATCTAACTTACTTACAAATTCACATGTTTGATTCATTTGGTGCTGTTAGAAAAATTATTATGTGAACTTTTGTCGTTGGCCATTGCTTTCATCATAATAACCTCTATTTTTTCCAGAGAATAAAAATTTTCTTAATTATTTGATTGTCATAATAGTTATTTGACTGTCTTAATTATACAGGTAACTCATTCATGGAAATTAAGAAGAGCTAAATCTGTAAAAATGTAACTGTATATAGGAATGGAGACCTGAAAGAATGCCTATGTGAATTGATATTAGGGACTATAATCCCAACTTTTGAAGGTAGTTTGGGCAAATGCAAAGCTATCATCCAACACCAACTCATAAGTGACTTGCCGAAAATATTCATTGTTTTCCTAAGTTTGTGTGGCCTTGTTAGCTCTGGTTGCTCAGTGAGGGTGGTCATTTTCTTTTAATTTATTGTATAATATGGCCAACAGCAGAAGCCAAAATGCTAGGAAAGGAAACCCAAATAAAATTTCTCTGACCGAACTGATTGTGTTGAAGGGGTTATATATAATTTTGTAATCAAGAACTAAGCGCTTGCATACAGAATTAGTAAAAATAGTAATTATTTGATTTTATTTTTGATAAGGCAACGGCTTTCATACAGAATTAGCAAAAATAGTAATTATTTGATTTTATCTTTGATAAGGCAACTGGGTCCCCTGGCTTCCATTTTGTTGGGGTTGCAACATTGAATTTTTAGGCATTTTGCAATGACTCTATCACCTTCAACACTTCATCCATGTTCCACCCAGTAGCTTCACTCTGATTAGTTATTGTTGAAAGTATGTCTACAAAAGCTGCAAATAGGGATATTTTATCTAGATTTTAGGAGTTTGTTATTTCTATTTTAGTATTTGAAATTTGATATGTTGTTGGTTCTGTTTCTTTTAAGATTAGGTTGTTATTAGTCATCCCTACAAATAAGGAGATATATGATTTCTCAGTTAGACTTTAACTCTATTTAAAGAGTTATTCAATAAAAGTTAAATGTATCCTCCACACAACACTTTCAGTTCTTGTTTCCTCTTCTTCATTTTCTTAAAACAACAAATTGGTATCAAGAGCTATTATTCCGAGGGGATCTGTGAGACTGAGTGACAAGTCCAACCACAATTCCTAAACACAAACACAAACAAAACCTGTTCAGAATGAATTCAGAAGGTTCATCCATACCAATTGCGCTTCCAGTATTTGATGGTCAAAATTATCACCTCTGGACTATTAGAATGGAAGCCTATCTTGATGCAAGCGACCTTTGGGAAGCTGTTGAATAAGAATACAAAATTCCAATCCTGCCTAATGATCCTACTATGGCTCAAATCAAAAACCACAAAGAGAGGAAGCAGAGAAAATCAAAAGCAAGATCGACCTTGTTTGCTGTTGTATCATCCACTATTCTCATCAGAATAATGACATTGAAAGAAGCCCACAAGATTTGGGATTTTTTGAAGCAATAGTACGATGGAAATAAGAAGGTTAAAGGGATGCAAGTGTTGAATTTGATCCGAGAATTTAAGATGCAAAGGATGAAGGAATTAGAAACAATTCAGGGATATTCCAACAGGCTTCTTGGTATAGTCAATAATGTAAGACTTCTTGGTGCTGATTTTTCTGATTCTAGAATTGTTCAAAAAATTCTAGTTACAATTCCTGAAAAGTTTAAAGCCACAATTTCATCTTTGGAGAACTCAAAGGATATGTCAAGCATTTCCTTGGCAGAACTGTTACATGCTTTGCAGGCACAGGAACAGAGAAGAAAAATGAGACAAGAGGAGGAGGTACTGGGTGCTTTTCATATAAAAGCACAAAATTCAGGAGAAGGCAAAGATAAGAATAACAACAAATGGAAGAGTGAGAGGGGTGAAGGCTCCAACAAGCAGCAATACGAGACTTTCTCACCTTGTCCACACTTCAAAAAAGCAAATCACCCTCAAAGAAGATGTTGGTGGAGGCCTGATATCGAGTGTAGAAAATGTGGCAATATGGGACATGTAGAGCGGATCTACAAGTCTAAACTGGAAGAGGCAAAGGTGTCCACAGATGATCAAGATGAGCAACTCTTTGTTGCAACATGCTTTGCTAGAAGCAACAGTTTTAGTTATTCATGGTTAACAGACAGCGGTTGCACAAATCATATGACCAATAACCAAAAGTTGTTTATTATTGAGCTTGACAACACTATCGTTTCCAAAGTACAAATTGGAAATGGTGATTTCCTCTTAGTCAAGGGAAAAAGGACAGTTGCTATAAAAAGATTATCAGGTTTGAAACATGTTTCTCAGTCATATATGTGCCTGACATAGATCAAAATCTGCTTAGTGTTGCGCAACTTGTTGAAAAAGACTTTAAAGTCATATTCGAAGACAAATGGTGCTTGATCAAAGATACAAAAGGAAGAGATATATTTAAGGTGAAAATGAAAGCTAAAAGCTATGCTTTTAATATGATGGGGAGGAGACAATAAATGAGTTGCCAAGAATTCCACAATACTTTGATGATGATATAGATGACATTCCAGTCAGAGGTACAAGACCTTTATCTGAAATTTATGAAAAGAGTAATGTAGATGTTCTAGAACCTGCAGATTTTAGAGAAACTGGGAAGGATGACAAGTGGATAGATGCTATGAAGGAACAGCTAAAGATGATCGAAAAAAATGACACATGGGAGTTAGTGGACAGACCTCAACACAAGCAGAAGGAGATAATTGTGGAGTAAACAAAGGGATTTCTAGTCAAGGGACAGGAGGATAAGGTCTACAAGCTAAAAAAGGCTTTGTATGGTCTTAAACAGGCCCCTAGGGCCTGGTATAGCTGAATAGATGATCATCTTCAAAATCTTGGATTCATCAAAACTCCATTATATGTGAAGCTGTCAAATGCTAATTTAATTACAATTTCAATCTATGTTGATGTTATGCTTGTAACAGGAAATGATAAAAAGCTAATATAGGAGTTTAAAGCTGAAATGTTCCAAGTGTTTGAAATGACAGACCTTGACTTGATGACTTTTTTCTTGGGAATAGAGATGAAGCAAAATCATAATGGAGTCTTTATAAGCCAAAAGAAGTATGCAAGGGAAATACTAAAAAAAATCATATAGAGGACTGCAGAAGCACTTCTACTCCAATGGACCAGAAGGGGAAATTTAGCAAGGATGATGGAGCTAATAAAGTTGATTAACAGAAGCTTTGAGAATTAAACTAAGTGTTTGCAGCTATTAAGGCAAGGATGAGTTTTGTTGAAAGTATGCCTACAAAAGCTACAAAGTGGGGATATTTTATCTAGATTTTAGGAGTTTGTTATTTCTGTTTTAGTATTTGAAATTTGATATGTTGTTGGTTCTGTTTCTTTTAAGATTAGGTTATTATTAGTCATGCCTACAAATAAGGAGATATCTAATTTGTTCAGTTAGACTTTAACTCTATTTAAAGAGTTATTCAATAAAAGTTAAATGTATCCTCCACACAACACTTTCAGTTCTTGTTTCTTCTTCTTCTTCTTCCTTTTCTTAAAACAACAGTCATAAAACCTCCTTATAACACCGTAACTCATTCATGCTTAGTGGTATAAACAAGGGTGAAATCACCTTAACGTACATGTACAATTGCGCATGCATGAAAAGGCAAGTTAGCCACCAAAACCATCAAACATTAAACTAAAATAAATAAAGATGATATTGAAAGAACAATCTTAAAAAGGCAATGACAACCTGGGTTAGAGAAAAGGATGGTCTACCCATCAGCACAAAACTAGGGAAGCATGATTTTGCAGTGGGTAGTTTCAACTTCAAGGTCGGATATAGTGTCTCCAATGATAGGGCCTAACATTTCAATGCAACTGTCAAGTGGTTACCTGGTTTTCAAACCTTACGATTTTTCTTTATGTCATGGATCAAAGTTTCATTGCTAACTGACAATGACAATATCAATTCAAACCCTTCTTAGGTTTCATTCTTGTCTATATCCAATATCAGTTCAATTCATAGGTGCAATTCCAATAACACTAATTACAGATATGGGAGTTAAAAAAACTTAATTTCATTGGCAGTTACAAAGAGCATGGGGTATAATGACTATAATGTACAAAAATTTTAAGGTCAAATGACAGTTATTAAGGTAAGAGATTAGAGGAGGCAGAGGATGACACATCGGCAAGACATGTGATGTGACGAAAAATATCATATTGACGTGTAAGCTTATTGTTTCGTGCTTCAATTTATTTATTATAAATAGATGTGTAATGCTGATTTAATTGTAAATTCATATTTGTTGTATTGTTCTTTTAAGTACAGTTTAAGTTTTTTAAAAAAAAAAAACAATACAATTAATTAAAAACAACCTCTTATAAGAAAGGATGGGGGTATTGTGTTGCTCTTATCAATGGGGGTAAGACGGTGTGAGATTTCAAATATTTTTATTTTCTAAAAGAGATAATCCTTATGAGTTTGTTAGAATTACTCTAAGCGGTAAAATTCTTTCAAATATTTAAAATGATTAAATATTTAGGACTCAAGTTCAAGATTATTTGTTAATATCAAATCTTGTGTCAATTAATCCATGTGTTTAGTAATCTAATGGTATAAAAATTACCTTTTTTTCCTGGCCAAACGTTTTGCTTTTTTGTTATTTCATTTAGATTGGTTACCATAAGTCCAAGAGCCTAGCTAGTTTGTTTTGGTTCTTGTTGAGTTTCGACAATGTTCCTACTGAGTTCCAGTGATGTTCGTTCGAGTTCTTTGGTCCTCCTTCTCAATGGAATCTTCAATCTCCGATGTTGAAGTAATGGGAGGTACCTGCAAAAAGGACTCTAACAAGCAAGGCAATGGGGCTCTGAGGTGTTTATGTGTCTATTACTAGGATGAGTAAAATGCACCAGGGGATCTCTCTTTGGGTCTATATATGTTGGATACAGGGGGGCTTTATGAAGTTTGGAAGTCTTTGATTCAAGATTAATTTTGAGTTTTCAACATGCTTAAAAGACTTGAAGACTTGGAATTGAAATATTATGTAAAAGGAAAGTTATCTAATTGATCCCTGCATTCATTCATTCATTGAATTAACAAAGTGTTTTTTATTAAAATCAAACAAAGCTTTTAACATTTAAATAAGGTTTTAATTGAATTGAAAGGTTTTTGGAAAAATAAGTTTTTCACTAATTTAATCGATTACATAAAAAGGATAATCAATTATTTTGTTCTTCGTTCAAATCTGGAAAACCTTCATAAACATTTTAATCGATTATTTTGCCTTTGCATAGGACTAAACTGCTTTATTATGAATTTTAATCGATTACTGAACTTCCGTAATCGATTATTTAGTTAAAATCAGTTTTTAAGTCTTCCTGCAATAATCGATTACCAAAAACTGTAATCGATTATATAGTTCAAACTGAAAATCATGTTTTCTTGACTTAATCGATTATCATATCCAGTAATCGATTATACAGTTCACTTTGAGAATAAATATCTTTGTGTTAATCGATTACAGCTCGGGATAATCGATTATTTTGCTCATGGTGAAAACCCAGAATGCTTCTTGAACACTTTAATCGATTATATTTTAATTTAATTGATTACACACTCGTTTTAATCGATTATTTGAAGCGTGTAATCGACTACAGTTAGTTACAACTTCTGTTATAAATAGAAGTGGAAGCTTGGCTTTTGTAACTTGATCAATTCGTATTTCTGAGTATACATAAGCTTTCTAAACACTTCAAAAGTGAATTTACGGGTTCTACGAGTTCTTGCTTCATCTAAAACATTCATGGGTATTTGAATGATTCTATATGCAAGAAATCTCTTTCAAAGGTTAAGGAGAAGAATGCTCTGAGTTTGTTTTTGTCTTTCAACCTGATTTGTTCATTCATTTGCATGTCATTCACTGGATCATCAGGTTGTTTCTTTCCTGAACACCTTGATTGTAATTCTGTTTTCAAATTCTGTTGATCTTGGCTATTGTAATTGGGTTCTTCTTGCTTGGGACTAGAGAAGGGTTCTCTAGCTTAAAGATCAAAGTAGTGTTCTCTGAATCTTTCTCCTTAGAAGTCTAATAGGGTTTTAGATTTTTGTTCTTTATTTAGGATTGATAAAGGGAGGTTCTTATAAAAGCTTGTAAGAACAATTTATAATAGTGGAACTCTAATTCAGTGTGAATTAGAAGAAACTGGATGTAGATTCATGTTTTGAAGTGAACCAGTATAAATTGCTTGTGTTCTTATTTCTATATCTCTATCCTCATCTTATTCATTGATCTTTAATTCTTTGAGTCGTATTCATTGTTCAACAAGTTCAGTTATGATCTATTGAATTCTTGAGCTGATGATTGAGTAAATTGACTTCTTGGTTTTGAAAGTGATAAAGATCTTGAAACTCTGATTTGAATTTGTTTTTTTAAAAAATACAAAGGTTCAACCAATTCACCCCCCCTCTTGGTTGTTGTGAAGTATTCCTATTATTTTCAATATATACATGTCCAGTGTCAAGGAAGTTACGTAATGTTCAAAGTCACATTGGTAACTGCTCCTTTATGCACTATGGTCGAGTTCGTGGGTGGCAGTTAGTGATTGCCACTAACCGAGCACATAGGACCCCACGACCCAAGTACTTGCTGAGTTTCACGGGGTTGTATGGTATGGGTAACACGTGTCTCCACCTATATGGTTGGCCTTGTGATGGCCCTTGGGAGTCTTGTCGCTTCGAGAGGCGCGATAGGGTTAGGGTAACGTCACGTAATTTTTGTGGGTTTTAATGCTCCACTTTTTATGTCGCCTTGTTCCCAGTATCGCCTTGTCAGAGGTCATGATCATAAAGTAATTTTTTTAAATGGGGACCCTTTAAAAGAGGGGGTTGCGTGAAGACAAATGGTCACCTCCATTTTCTTTTTTTCTTTCACTCTTTTCTCTTCTTTGACGCTGCTCCTTCCTTCACTCTTGCTTTCTTGAGGTCGAAGTGTTCTTCATTCTGCTTCCTTTTGTACGTTTTTTGCTAGATATGCTCCTTGGTTATGTTCATTCTTTCTTTAGACCCTTGTTCTTCCTTTGTTCTTTTCTACTTGCATTATGTCTTCCTTTGCTATGGAGGATGGGTCTCTGGTCTGGGCTAGGTCCTTTGTGGTCAAGGAGGTTAGGGGCATAGGGGAGTCTAGGAGTGAGGAAGAGTTATTTGTTTTGTCCCCTTCATCTATTTATGATTCGGAGAGAACAGAGGATTTCCTGGTGAGTGTTAGTGAGGGGGTAAAGGTTCGAGAGGAGATGGCAAAGATGGGGGGAGAGCCAGAAAAGGGAAGAAGACGCCGTTGAGGGTGGTAAGGGGACCAAGAAGAGTAGGGGGAGCAATTTCCCCCCCTTCGCCATCCCTGGGTACAAGTGGATTTCTGCGGAAGTGAACTTGTGGCCTACTCGGTTTCAAACCCATAAGTCCATAGAGAAGTTGAAACAAAAGATTGACATGATGGATTTGGACGATGCCAAGTAGTTGACCATCGAGTCGTGTAGCACCAAAGAGTGCATGCTTTTGAGGGCGTAAATGGGTGAGTCTGACTTCGTGTATATTTACGAAGATGTATTTAAAGAATTGAACATTCAATTTCCCTTTTAAAATTTTGAACGAGATGTTGAGTATGATGAATGTTACCCTTGTGCAGCTTCATCCTAACAATTAGCCTTTTTGGGTGCCTTTCAAATTCTTTGTAAGAGTTTGAAAATCGAGTCCACTATTAACAAATTCATGTACTTCTACCAGATGAAAATGGTTGTTAAGGTCAGTTGGGCTTCATTGAATGTGTTCAAGTTTGGAAAACTGTTCCAATTGTATACCAATTCTTGGAAAAAGTTCAAGTCGGGCTTTTTTCGAGCTCGTCCTAATCTTGCATGTGGGGAGTCGAGAGAGTTGTATTTTAAGGAGGATGGGAAAAATCCTAAGTTTCCTTTTTATTGGTGTCGCAACGTGGATTTGTCACGACAGGACATCGATCAAAAGATAATAAGAAAGAGTTTTCCTAAAAAAGGAAAACTTAGGGGGAGTCGCCACCCAACGTTTATTTAAGGAAAACGTCGGAAAAACCAAAAAGATAAGGAATGGTTTACGATTTGAGAGAAAAAGAGTTTGGGAGTCGTTTACGCACGGGGAAAGTGTTAGCACCCCACACGTCCGTCATGAAGATGACAACCTTTTATCAAGTGTGCTAAAAATAAAGTCATTTTTTAATTATTTGTCATCCCTTAAGAACATGGCTTATGGTTGTTATATTTTGTTTATTCAGAAAAAGAAACCAATCTTTTTTTAAGTTTTTTAGGTCAACAAGGGGTTTGTCCTCTCTCCTACGTATCCCCAAGTGCAATGAGGAAATTAGACTTATGTAGTTCTTTGTTAGAAAACAGCTTGTGTAATGGGTTGGTTTTATCTTTTTTGAAAGATTTATTTTAATTACATGAAAAAGAGTCGTTAAGGCATTGAACCTTGAAATGACGTTGAATTTTAAGAAAAAAATGGAAAGAATCGCTTAAGGCATTGGACCTTGAAGCGATCTCAAGTAATATGTAATTTTTTTTTTTTTGGAGAAAAAGGAGAATAGAGTGATCCTTTATTTGAGTATTTTTAGCTTTTATAGAAAATATTTTGGATTTGCAATAAACTCAGTGAAGTCAAGCAAGTTAGGGACCCAACAGGACATTTACAAAATCTATTCACACGTTATTGAAACACCACCAAGCAAGTCAAAGACCCAACATAGAGGGTAAGGAACGTAAGCGTATACTAAAGAAAACTAAAGTGAAATTGCAAAAATAAATGAATAACTGAAATAGCATTATGTAATCAAATAAATCAAATAGGAATAGAATGGGAAAGAATAGAAGTGAGGAGTACACTAAGTAATTAAGGGTGCATACATGAAGAAAGGGAGTGCAACTAGCAGTGGTTATTTCATTGTGCCTGGCCCAAAAGGTAAGGAGGTGTACGTATGAAACTGAGAGGTGTAAACAACATTATGTATTTTGTTTCAGAATGGACCAGGCCCCACAGCTGAGAGTGTAGTTATGAAATCAATGGGTGCAAATAGCATTATGTATTTTGTTTCAAGATGGACCAAGCCCAATAGGTGAGGGCGTTTAGTTATTAAAACTAAGGATCTCACCGGTGGCCAAAGAAAGGGCTCACCTGCGAGATGAAACTACACAAATAGCAACAACAGACCAAAAAAAAATTAAACAAAAACGAAAAAGGATAAGAGAGAGGAGCATGGAAATAGAGAGAAAGAGAGGGAAGGAATGAGGGGTCACCTAAGGGACCCTACGGTGATGCCAAATGGCGCTGCTGGATTGGTCAGTTCTCGCGCTTCGTGACCCATGCCTTGTCTGTGTAATTTCTCTAAAATCCGTGCCTTCTGTGTGTAATTTTTTGAATTGTTCCCTTCCTTTGTGCTTTTATACTGCTTCCACTTGACCTAGTGGGCTCAAAAAGATCCCATTAGGTCTTTTTGGAGCCTTTTTTTTTCTTTTTTTCTTTTTTGCAAAAAATGTTCTCTTTTTCTTTTCTTCTTTTTTTTTTTTAAAAAATGATCTCTTTTTTTTTTTCTTTCTCTTTTTCTTGGGGACCCAGACAGAATTAGGCTATGTCAATTGGCAACGTTTTTCTTTTAAATTCAAATTTCGTCTTCACCAACTATTGTCGGCGCAAGAGGTGAAGGACATTAAGATTATTAGGAATGGCCACAAGAGATGTCATGTAAATTTATTATGGTTATTCCAAACTCGTGTTTTCCTGATCGCGTTCTCAGTAGTGAGTATTGTTATGCTATCATCTCTTTTTATAAATTTTGGGGAAGTACTTACTTTTTTACTATGTCTCTTTGTAGAAGTTATGAAGGGTTATGATTACAAGAACCTGAAGAGTTTGGTCGCTGATGATCAAACTCAAGTCAGGAAAACGAAGAAAAGGAAACAAGTGAAGAACTCGTCTAAGCCTAAGAAGAAACTGGTTAAGTCTGTGGAGGGCGTAGGGGGAAAAGAGGCTAAGAAGGAGAAAGAAGTAGAGGTGACTCAGAAGTCGGCTGCGACAGAGAAGGAGAAGATGACAAAGGTCGCTCAGAAGTCGACTTCAATCGGTTCTGGGGATAATCCGAGTATGGGGGCACCTCAGAAGAATAAAGTCGGCATGCGCTACCACGAAGGTAAACTTTGTCACTTGGACCATTTTTTTATTGCTTCATACATTGTTTCACTTTGGAATGTTCACCTCATTGGGCCACAATTCATCCAATCTAGTTTTTCGAGTCAAACTGATCACGAGAAGATGGATTAGGTGGGCTAGGTGGAGAGTTTGGATGCAACCGAGGTCTTTCTTGGTCAATCTCTTATTATTGTTTTCCACTGGAAGGAGACAGTGTCCCAGGATGACTAGAAGACCAAAACGATGGTCGTGAAATTGAAGTTGATGAAGGTTGAAGCTGACAAGGCTAAGGAACTCGACCTAGAGTTGGCTAAAAGTAGGGAGGTGGCAAAAAAGTTGCAAGAGGACTTGGATAAGCATGTTGGGTATCTATCCAAAAAGGCCAAAGAGAAGAAAACATTAAGCGGCTGTCTCCGACCTTGAGGAGCAAGTAAAAGATGTGGGGAGGAAAATGGAAGAGTTGTCTTCGGAGAAGAAGACTGTGGAGGAGGAGTTGGCAGAAATGAAGAAGACTATTGAAAATATGGAGGGGGAGTTGTTGGGGAAAGACAACAGTGAGAATGCTCTGATGCCCGAGTCAAATCAAACCTAGAGATTGATTGTGCTAAACCGCCATGATGGTTTTAAGAAGGCAAAACACCAAGTTAAGGTGTTGGTCCCGAGCTTCGACTTGGCACAACTTGACGTGAATTGCGACATCGTGGATGGTGAGATTATCAGGGATTCACTACTCTACTCTGAGTTTGAGGGTGAGGAGGAGAAGGAAGTATAATCTAAGTGATCATGTTTTGTAGTTTCTAAGTTCATTTGTAGAAGTTTGTTGTGAGAATTGTTAGTTTTGATGTAAAAAGTTTTTGTAAGAGTCAAAGTAAAAATGGATGAAAATGTTTAATTCATTGTTGTTGGTTTGTACAAAGCTTTTTTATTGAATGGAATTTTTAAACAAAATGTTAATGAAAAAGACAAGATTTTCGTGGATTGTGTCATTTTCTTTGAAAAGGTCAAGGTTCGGATACGACCTGACCTCTCGCTGGCTTGAGAACGATCAAGGCTTGGATTTGACCTCATGTTTGCTTGAAAAAGCTAAGGTTCGAACTTGACCTGTTGTTTGCTTGAACAAGTCGAGGTTTGGATTTGACCTTTCGTTAGCTTGGAAAAGTCGAGGTTTGGATTAAACCACATGTTTGCTTGAAAAAGCTAAGGTTCAGACTCAACCTATTATTTTCTTGAATAAGTCAAGGTTCGGATGTTGATTCAAGAGGAGTCATGAGAAATGGACAAGGAATCAAGCTTTGGAGTTTTGTGCTTTCAACATGCCTCATTTTAAAAGTGCCATGGAAGCTTGAAGATCAATTTGATTCTTGTAAAAGGAAAGAAGTGGTATCTGATAATCCAGTGTGCATATCATGCATATCATTCATTTAGGGTTGTTAGATTGAAGGCTAATGCGAAAGCATTTAATAAATAAGGCAGATTAAAATCAAGTTTTTGGAAAAATGAAGTTTTCCTATTTTAATAGATTACAGATATGTTGGCATCGATTATTTTGTTCTTCGTACCTTCTAGAAAACAAATTAAGAACAATGTAATCGATTACATATCGAATTAATCGATTACCTAGGCTAAAATTGAAATAACATACTTCCTGTCTTAATCGATTACATAAGTTCGTAATCGATTACATATCATGCCTATGACTAACATGTTTTGCTTATTTAATCAATTACATATCATTTTAATCGATTACATAGTGCATTTGAAAATATTGGTCTCTCTGTCTTAATCGATTACCAAATTCAGTAATCGATTACTCAGTGTATTTGGAAAATCATGAGTTCCTGTTTTAATCGATTACATGACAAGATAATCGATTATAATGTCCATAGCTCAAACCCAGAACATATCAGAAACACTTTAATCGATTACATTCTTGAATTAATCGATTACATATGCTAAATAATCGATTATAGGAGCGTGTTTAATCGATTATTTTCAGTTAGAAAGCTGTTATAAATAGAACCCATTGCTCTGTGTTTTGTAGAATTGAGAAATTCGAATTCTGAGCAATCACAAACATTCTTAAGCTTTCATTAGTGAGTTTTCTGAGTTAAAAAACATCTTGGCTTCACCAAAATTCATATGGGTTTTTGATTTGATGAGTGAAGCATCATTGAGCCTCAAAGCTTAAGGAAAGGGATGCATTGAGTCTGTTATTCTGTCTATCAACCTAGTGAATCATTCATATGCATTTTGTTCATTGGATTATCAGGTGAATTCGTTCCTTATTCTTTGAGGTTGTAAATCTGTTATTTGATTTCTGTAAAGATTGGCTTATTGTAAATGGGTTTCTTGCATGATAACTAGAGATAGTGTTTCTCTAAGGGTTGTTGAGTAGTGTTCTCAGTGGGGTTGGTCTTTAAGAATCTAAGAGTGTTTTAGATTTATGAACTTGATCTAGGGTTGATAAAGAGAGGCTTGTAATATCTTGTAAGAACATTAATTTGCAATAGTGGAACTTCATTCTAGTGTTGAGTGGAAGAACTGGATGTAGCTTCATAGTGTTTGAAGTGAACCAGTATAAAAATTGTGGCTGATCTTTATTCTAATCTCTTTATATCTTTATTGCTTTGGTTTGTGAATCAAATTATTTGCACAGAAAGATTTTGTTGATTCAAGTGAAGCCAAGCATCAATGAATAAGGATCAAGCTTCAAGAGTTTTGTGCTTTCAACATGCTCAAAGGAAAAGTTCCATGAAAAACTTGAAGACCAATTTGATTAATGTAAAAGGAAGTGTATGATCTGATAATCCAATTGTGCATATCATGCATTATTCATTCATCTAGGATTGTTAGATTAAAAGGATTAATTAAAGGCAAGTCATAAGTAAGGCATTTAAAAAGCAAAGTTTTTGGAAAAATGAAACCTTACTGCATTAATCAATTACAAGGCTAGTGACATCGATTATTTTGTTCTTCGTGCCTTTCAGAAAACAAAGCAAGAACATTGTAATCAATTACATATCGGATTAATCGATTACTTAGGCTTTTTATGAGAAATACAACTCTCTGGCTTAATCGATTACAGAAATTGGTAATCGATTACATGCATGCTTAGGAAAACATGGCCTACTAACTTAATCGATTACACATCGTGATAATCGATTACAAAGTGCATTTAAAAAAACATACTGACTGGTTTAATCGATTACTTCACGGAATAATCGATTATATTGTTCTTTGTCAAAACCCAGAATGCATTAAGATCATCTTAATTGATTACATATCGTTTTAATCGATTACATGATTTATTTTGAAAAACTTGTGCCTCTGTCTTAATCGATTACGTATCAGAATAATCGATTAAATGGTTCGTTCTTGAAACTCAGTTCATATCTTAAACATTTTAATCGATTACTATCTTGATTTAATCGATTACATATACGAAATAATCGATTACTGGAGCGTGTTTAATCGATTATTTTCAGTTAAAAAGTTGTTATAAATAGAACCTCTCAGGCTGAGGTTTGTGACTTTTGAGTATTTTGAGAA
>PYAF01000069.1:144773-171145 GCA_007407185.1 Glycine tomentella
TTCATCTTTTAATTGCTTTGTTTGTGAATCAATTTCATTGCACAGAAAGTTACACTCTGTTTTCTATTCTTCTTGAAAAAGGAATTTGATTGAATATTGATTCTTGGTATTAGAACAATTTTTAAAAGTGATAAAGATCCTGTGGTGAAACTCTGATTTTAAATTTTTAATTTACCAAGGTTCAACCAATTCACCCCCCTCTTGGTTGATTTGAAGTATTCTATTCATTTTCAAATTTCAGTTGTCTATTGATTTTCTTGACAGAGGAATTTGATTGAATATAAGATTCTTAGTTTCAAAATAATTTTTAAAGTGATAAAGATCCTATGGAAACTCTGATTGTAAAATTTTTAATTACCAAGGTACAACCAATTCACCCCCCTTCTTGGTTGTATTGAAGTATTCCTATCTTTTTTTCATCGGATTTGACCTCGTTGCAATCAACTTGGAGATTTACTAAGTGATTTACCAGATAAAGAAACAGTGAACAGAGTTTGTGTAGTAAAGGATTGTATTGATAACAATATAGTTCATGAAGATTGTCCTTTTACATGAATACTTGGGTGGGTCTCGTTAAAATCTCTTCAGCAAAAACCCTTATTTTTTAACAAGTAGAAGAAAATATTGAAGTAGGAAAAAGAATACGTTACCCAATTTTTAACTGTAGTATTAAATGAGTTTCATTCTAGGTCCTAGGGATGACCTTTCTTGCTATGTCTTCAAGCCTATATGCGTTGTTCTACAAGGATTCGATGATGCAAATTGGGCCCTCTCAATTTGGTGCTAGCTTTGCTTCTGAGTTGTCTTTCCTGACATCTCCTCGGAGCCTCCAAACCAATTTGTTGGTCATAAAGTTGTGCTTCTTGAGTTTCGAGTAGTATTTCCAATTCATTCTCTGTTTTTACACTTCTTGTTGAACTCTTACTTCACTTCGGACATCTTCGGCCTATTCCAACTTCACTGATAATGATTCAGAGTTGTTGGCCATGTTAAACATGTTTCTGCGGAGTGAAGGTTCGCCGATCTCCACAGGTATCATGGCATCGATGTCGTAGGTTAACTTAAACAGAGTTTCTTGTGTGGTTGATTGGGGAGTACAGTGGTACCCTTATAGCACTCTCGGGAGCTCATCCACCCATAGTCTCTTGGGGACTTTTGACAGTATTTTTTGCGTAACTCAGCAAGGATGACCTTGTTTGCAGCTTCTGCTTTCCCATTGGTTTGGGGATGCACAAACGAAGATGTGAGATGTTTGATGTCGAGCTGCTTGTGGAACTCTTCATAGGCTCTTTTGATGAACTATCTTCCATTCTCCATCACGATGGCTTAAGCTAAGTCGTACCTACAGATGATGTTCTTCCACGTGAACTTCTGAACCTTCTGAGTTGTGATTGTTGCGAGGGGCTCTTCTTCAATACACTTAGTGAAGTAGTCCACCGCGATGAAGAGGAATTTGACCTGTCCCTGGTTGTAGGGAATGGTCTGAGGATGTCCATTCCCCACATCATAAAAGGCCAAGGAGACGTGATGTTGTGGAGTGCTTTGGGTGGTACGTGGTGGACATTGCTAAGTTCTTGGCATTCCTTGCAAGTTTTGACATACTCAGCACAGACCATCTTAAGGTCGACCAATAGTAACTGGTGCAAATGACTCTGGCTGCCATGCTCCAACATCCGATATGCATTCTGGAAATACCTCTGTGTACCTTAACCACGACGTACTCCGTGTGATCTTTGTCGATGTACTTCAACAATGGCCTTCAGATGGCTCTACTAAAAATCCATTGTTAATGATAATGTAGTGTGAAGCTTCATGTCTTACTTTTCTGGCTTCTACGGCCTGTTGGGGTAAGGCATCAATGACCAGGTAAGTCCATATGCGAGATATCCACCTGCTGGGAGCAATCCAACTTGAGCAGAACTCAATAACGTAAGTGGTGGGGGAGGCAAGGGTTTCTTGGATAAATGTCTGGTGCTGACCTGGTCTCGTAGTGCTTGCGAGGCGAGCTAAAATATCAACATTGTCGTTTTGTTCCTGTCGACATGCTCCAATTCTTTCTACTTGAAATGCTCCAAGAGTTGTTTGACCAGGTGGTAGTACTTTTCCATTTGTGTCTCTCTGGCCTGGAAGACCTCATTAACCTACTCAATGACGAGTTTAGAGTTGCTCTTGCACCTTAACTTCTTTACTTCAACCTCGATTGCTAGCTTCAGTCATGCAATGAGAGCTTCATACGCTTCTTGGTTGTTTGAAGCCTTCCAGGAGGATACATTATCTTGCCCTTCAACTGTTACATCCACGTTGTTGCCCTTGTTATTGGAGGCTCTGTCCACATATGCATCCACCAGCCTTTGTTGTTGTCCTCGATAGGGGGGAGCTCGACTTGGAAATTGGCTAGACACTACCCTTTGATGGGGCCTCAAGGTTCAAATCATAATTCGAACTTAGAGAGCTCGACCAACCATGATACCATTTTTCGAGAGAGCTCCGACTTTCTGAGTACTTGCTTGACGGGGTGGTCTATCTTCACTGTAACCAAGTTACTCTTAAAACATTGTCGTAATAGCTTGGCAGAATGAATGTGCCAAGGTGAGCTTTTTGATAAATGGTAGCATTTTTTTGCTCCTTGGAGTACTCAACTAGTGTAGTTAATCAGCATCTGCTTTCTGATTTCTGCCTTCTTCCTTTAGGAGAGCCAAGCTTATCACGGAATCCAAAACAGATAGATACAGCAACAACTCGGCTCCAAACATGGGCTGAGTAAGGATGGGCAGAGTGGCCAGGAAACTCTTGAACTCAGAAAACATCGCTTCGCACTGTTGGTCCATATGGAAGTCGATTGGCTGTTTTAGCAGTCAGAAAAATGGTTTCGCCTTCTTAGCCATTCCCAATAGAAATCAAGATAGAGTCGTCAGTCTATCGATCAACTTCTGTACTTCCTTCAGGTTTTGCGAGTTGCGCATGGCAATGACTACTTTGCACTTGTCTGGGTTGACCTCAATCCAGCTACAGGTGATCATGAAACCAAGGAACTTACCCTCTTCGACCCTAAAGATGCATTTCTTTGGGTTTAGCCGCATGTTGTGCTTTTAGAGTTCGACTAATATCTCCGCCAAGTCTTTCGGATGATCGCTAAGTCAAATAATTGTACGACCATATCGTCGATGCAAACCTCAATATTTTTGTTCCAAGTAGGTCTTTGAAGACTTTGTGCATTAGTCTCTGGTATGTGGCACCGACATTCTTTAGACCGATGGGCATGACTTTGTAGCAGAAGTTGGCATATTCAGTGATGAATGTTGTCTTGCTTTCGTCTGGTGGGTATATCTTGATCTAATTGTAGCCCGAGTATGCATCGAGGAAACTCAGAATTCGGTATCTGCATGCGCCATCAAAAAGTCAATCAATGCTAGGAAGCGGGTATGCGTCCTTCGGGCAAGCCTTGCTGAGGTAGGTGTAGTCAACGCACATCCTCTATTTCCCGTTAGATTTCATGACCATCACAACATTGGACAACCATGTCGAGTACACGAATTCTCTGATGAAACCAATCATTTTCTTCCTTTATAGCTCGTCGGCAATCCTTGTTGAGCTTCCATCATCGTTGTGCCATTGATGTGGCTCTTTACCAAGTTGGAAACAGTGCAACTCCTCGATTGGTGTTGGCCTCATGTCTTCCTCATCTCTCCTGGTGTCGAGACCGGCCCAACTCAATGTAGCACTATCTACATGATTAACATTCGTTGCATCGGCATGCTTCGCGGAGGTGAATGTGTAGGGCTTGACAAGTAGGATTTTTGTGTAACATCCGTAGGCTTCAACCTGGTCTGCTTTAACAGTGACTATGTCACCACTTTGGTTGGGGAACTTCATTGTCAGATGGGGTGTCAAGAAGATCGCGCCTAGGGCGTTCAACGTTGTTCTGCCGATCAAAACATTGTAAGAGGTGTTGGCGTGATGAGGACATACTAGACGAGTAACGTTCTCGACAGCTCTTTTCTTTCGATGGTGGTAACCAGCTCTATTGCATCGTGGGTGTGGACTTGCCCCCTACAAAACCAATCAAGGGTTCAGGATGAGGTTTTACGAGTTATGCAAGATGTCTAACCTTTGAAAAGTAGACCAAAAGAGTATGTCGACCGAGTTGCCTCCGTCTATCAGGACTTTCCTAACATCCCAATTGGTGATGCCAACCGTAATCACCATAGGACATCTTACTCGGGATCAACTCCTGTGAAGTCAGCATGGGTGAATGTTATTGATGGGATTGATCTCCTCGAGCTCGCTACAGAAATGTGGATCACATTTTTGGTGGCACGTAAGTGTTATTGATGGGATTGATCTCCTTAGCTTGACTTTCTGAAGGATTTGTCTTGGATGGGTTTCGTTCTGTCCTTGTTGTGGTTGTCTTTTTTCTACTCTGCCAAACGTACTTGGTTATGGAAGGCGGATAGCTCCTCCATTTGGATGTATCCCACTGCTCGAGCTCGAAGCTCGTCCAAATCTTTGGGTTGCTTTCAGCAAAGGCTGTCGGTGAACGATCATGGCTTGAGTGCCATGATCATAGAATGTAGCGCGGCATTAGGGTCAAGGTCTCTAATTCTAATGGAGACGACAACATACCTCTCCATGAAAGACCAAAATGACTCATCATTTGCTTGGCGGAGGTTGACCAGATTGATAATTTCTATTTATACGTAAATTGTGCATTTAAATTACATACCAATTATCTTATTTTTCCTCTTTTAATGCTTCTTTGGTGATTGAAACGTAGAAATTTAAATTTTTCTAAAATTTTATCCAATAAATGCTAAAATTAGTTGATTTATAGTGTGTTGGATGTATTTTCTTTGTAGGATTACACATTAAAGACTTGGAAGATGGATTGAGGATCTGGAGTAGCGCACATATAGGCTTAGAGCATCACCACTATAAGAAAAAACCCAATAAAGAAAAATTTTGATTATAAAAAGGACAAGTCAGAGAGAAATCTAAGGCAAAAAGGAGAGAACATAAGGGGGCTTATGCCCTTATTCTATCGGTTTTCTTCCATTCTCTTTCATCAATTATTGTTGTCTTTCGTTTTTGTAAGCCTTGCATGCTAATGAGAGGCTAAACCACTGATTCCTGAGGAATCAGAAGTGAAATTATGTCATTTAGACTCTTTCATACGAGGGATCATGGTTAGAGTAAATTAGAGGATGGAGGTAATATGTAAAATAATATTAAATAGTGAAAAATCATTAACATTGCAACAAGAGTAGTTTTGGTAGGCTGAACACCTAACATATGTCATAATCATGCACCAACCTTCAATCAACTCTCCAAGTGTTTGTTTTTCTTCTCTAGCTCTTAATTTATTTCATTATTTATTTTATTCCGTATTTATATTTACCTACATTATCAATTGAAAATCCCAAAAATTTATTATGTTCATTGCTTAAAATTTGATATATATACGAACTCTCTGAGTATAATCAAAGTCTTTGTGGACTCAACACTCGGACTTACCGTTTTATTACTACTTAGACGAATTTGTGCACTTGCCAATCAATCAACACAGATCGATGGATGTGGTGCGGTGAGGGCGATTGATTACGCTATGAAGCATTGGGCTAAGGTGAAGAAAGAGTCAATGGATCGTGGGGGTAAGCGCTTGTACCATGTCAGCATCGGCGCTTTGAGGGAGGTGGAAAAGACCTTGCACATCACAACGCCGTCATTGGAGTACAAATTGGCTTGTTTGGTGAATGCATCTAAGTGTTCGTTGGGATCTGAGGTACCATCATACCTTTCAATGTTTAGGAGTTTCCAGGTTATAGGTAGAGGGTATCCATGATTCCATCTACAAAAGGGTGTTAGTGAATGGCATCACGGTGGGTGTTAAGTGATATGAGTCGGGAATGGATTAGAGGTTGCTCATGGTGGTTATAGGAGGAAAGTTGATTCTGACTTTCCTGGGTATGTGTCTCAGGGTGGGTGAATGGTGGGGACAGGGAGTGAGGTGTAGATGGTGATGGTATGGATGGCGGAGATGGGTGTTGGATTGCAAGTCAAGCTCTAAGGTTCGCGTTTTCCTCTTGTAATTGTCCCATGCCTTATGTTGTTGCTTTGAGGCCTCCAAATCAGCCTCTGTTTTCTTCTATAATTGTTCCATCTGCTCTTGAATTTTCAGTATGGGTGATGTCTCGGCTCGTGTAGAGCACATAGATGAACTAGGATCATCGTTCCTTGTTACTACCATTTTGCGGCCATATGAGAATTTTCCTCGAGCCCACGGTGGGAGCCAAATGTTCCTACTGAGTTCTGACAATGTTCCTGTTGAGTTCTTACGAGGTTCGACCGAACTGTGTGGTCCTCTCCTTCTCAGTGGAATCTCAGACCTCCGATGTTGAAGTAGGGGGAGGTACCTGCAAAAGGGACTTCGACGAGCAAACCAGTGGTGCTCTTAGGTGTTTATGTGTCTATAACAGGTATAAGTTACACGTACTTGGGGATCTCCCTTCTAGGTTTATATACATGTCCAGTGTTGAGGTAGTTACACAATGTTTGGAGCCACATTGGTACACTGCTCCTCTATGCACCGTGGCCGAGTTCGTGGGTGGCAGTTGGGGATCGCCACGAGCCGAGCACATGGGCCCCACAATCTAACTATGTGTCGAGTTTCACGAGCCATACGGTACAATTATCATTTTTTATATCTGTTATCATGCTTAAATATATTTTTGGTTCCTATAAGTTAGCGTTTTTTTTTTTATTTTTGGTCTCTATAAGTTCATTTTCTAATTTTAGTTCATATAAGTTTGCACTTTTCCAATTTTGTTTCTTGTAAGTTTTTTGTTCATTTTTAGTCATTATAAGTTTGTATTTTTTCAATTTTAATCCTTTTAAAAATCCAATTTTTTATTTATAACCCTCATTAGTTCGTGCTTGTAAGGACCAAAATTAAAAAATGCATATTTACAGGATTAAAAATAAACAAAATATCGTACAGAAATCAAATTTACAAAAACATTGACTTACAAGGACTAAAATTTAAAAAACAAAAAATGTTAATTTATAAGGATTAACCCTCGTTATTATTACTATTTATATGTTTTTGAATCCTGACTCCTGATTGATCTAACTAGATGCCAATTGTCTATCTCTGAATATTTTCTTTTTTTGAAACACTATATTGTTTGTTTGGAGAACTTTGCTATTGAATTGAAGTGTTACACCCATAGTTATAAAAATTGGTTCGACCCGACCGGTCGGATCGATTCAACCGGGATCTGGTGGTACAATCGGACTTGGTGCACCATCAAACAGCTCAAGCAAGTGACCTGGGATGACCCAGTCAAACCAGGCCGGTTTTGATGGAACTCGGTGACCCAACCGGTTTTTAAAACCCAGACTGGGTTGTGCCACCGCCGCACTGCGAGGTAACTCGTCGCACCGGCCTCGCCTCCGATAATGCGAACGACGATGCGGCGTTGATCGAAGAAGAAGAGGAAGCGAAAGTGGAAGAGAGGAAGAGGAAGAGAAACCATTGAAGCAGAAGAGGAAGCATTGAACTTCATTAACAAACTAAAATGCGGAAGAGCACAACAGAAACCATTAAAGGCTTGAAGCGGAAGAGCACAGGAAAGAATGAAAGATGCAAGCAAAGCACATAAACGGCAGAAAATAGGCTGAAATGCGGAGAAGAAAAGCTTTTATATATATGGGATTAGGGTTTTTCGTATGTGGGCCCAGATCCATAAACAAATTTTCTTCTTGCACACCCTTAGTTACTTACTATACTCCTTTTGTCTCATTTTTTTAATTAAAAATTGGACTTTTGTTTTAATATAAATAATTGTTATTTACACTCTCTTTTTTATTAATACACTTTACTTGTGTTATCAATTTTAATACTTGAATTGTTATTTTGAATTTTTTAGTGTACTTTTCTTAATCAAATAATATTATTTATATAGTTATATATAGTATAATTTTAATTTTTAATATAAACCAGGTCAAACGGGACCAATTACTAACCCACCAGTTGGACCATTGATCCATTATCTCGATCGGATCAATAATCGGACCAATTTTTATAACACTAATTATACCACTTAAATCAAAAGGATTTATTATTATTGTTGTTGTTGTTGACAATTTTTTCTCTTTGTATGTCCTTGTTTCTTTCCTTTTTCGGCTTGCGTTATTACGCTAAGTTCAATGCAAAAGATGCACACGAAAATAAAAAAAGCAAACTGGACAATTCGAGCAAGAAAGAACAAACACAAACAAACATATATAAAATACAATAAAGAAAAACAACAAATAAAAAATTGGTCAGCTAGCCTAGCCGGGTTCGGCAATGATTGTTCCTCAGCAACTTGCAAGATAACTTTGATCCAAAAGTCTAAATCAATGAACCAAGTCTATTTTCTAGGCTATATATACAGAGCAGAAGAAAGTTCAAAAGGAAATTTTCTGGGAGAGCATAGGATAGAAATCACCAAAATTTTAAAAGTAAATTCACGCTGCACCTGATTGACAAGCAGAGAGCAAGAACAAAACAGAAGAACAAAACACCTCTTTTTTCAACGGTAAGAGTCTTATCTTTTTATTAAGTACCATGTTTTATCGTAGAAGAGTACTGCTGCTAACAATACATTCTTTGATATAATTTTTCTAACATATTTTATTATTAGTTAAAATTTATTAAAAATTTACAAAATTAAGAAAGAGATATGCAAAAGTTTATATATTAAGTGTTAGATCTTAAAGAAAGATTTTAAGTTTAAGATCTAGTTTTCACTAGATCTCTTAATAAAGAAAGTAAACAGATCTCCATCATGAAAAATAAATGAATTCTTTTAGAAAAATCTTGAATATCTACACAATGTTCAAAAAAGAATAATTTTTTCCTCCTTATTTTACTTAAATCTCAAAATGAGATCTACCACTAAAAAAATAGAAGAGATTTTTAGAGATTTTCAATCATATATGATATTATATTAATCAATCAAAAAATGACCTAAGATTTCAATTTGATATCTAATATTAAAGATGCATGACAAATTTTAGCCTACAATATAATGTATATTAAAAAATGTGTTGTTCGCATTTTGATTTATCAATGTATGCATACTGATCGACACAAGCAAATGAGCATGTATAAGACCGAATCCATAAGCACAAAGCAATAGCAAACATCAAAATATCTAACAAAAGCACACGACCACATGAATTTCAGACACAGAATAACGGTTTCGAACACAAAAAAAAAAAAAAAAAAAATGGTCTAAAAAACTGGGTTCCGGTACCATCTGACAGAAAGAATGAAAGCAAATGAAAATTAAAAAAATAATAATAATAATAATAAATCAAGATCAGTCAGTTTTCTTCTTTTTTTATTGACAAGTTAACTATTAACTTATTAGTTTTTGTTATAAAAATATATTTGAACTCAAGATTTCTCTTGAACCCACCACCGTTCTCTTTCTTTCATATTTTCTTCCTCCCCGAGCTATGTATTTTTCATATTTTCTTCCTCCCTCGAGCTATGTATTCGTGCAAATCAATCACTGTTATTTGATTCTGCTTGTTATGTAATTTTTGGTATTGTACATTAATTTTGGAAGCTCGATGATTGTGACGCAGTGCTTGCTGTTTGTGTTGGTCATTGTCCCTGACTTGAAACATCAAATCGGGCAATGTTAGAAATTGATATTGGCCCTCCAAAATTGCTTTGTGCCCCTAAAATCAATGGGCAAATACCAAAACATTTTTTATCTCCTTTCTTCTAATATTGACACTCACTCTTTCCCACTTACAATTTCTATAGTACAATGGAATTGTGATTCACAAATTACAACACAATGAAATCATTGAATCACATTTTTATTATTTGTGTAACACAACAAAATCGTGATTTCGTTGTGTCACCAAAATTGTAACACATTTGAATCGTATTTTCATTGGATTGTAAATTATGCAATTAATACCTGAATTATCTGTATCTATCATATAATGAAAAAAATAAATATAACAGAAGTATGATTTCGTACATTGTGCACTAGAATCATGTTTTCATTATACATTCTTTGTTAACCCCACTTACACAATAAAATTGTAATATCATTGTGCATTTTTTCAAACCTAGATACACAACGAAAATACACTTCCGCTGCACTAACGGGGTGTGAAAAAATATACAACGGACGATTCTGTTGTATATTCATGATTCCATTACACATTCTTTTGCACCCATTAATGCAATAAAAGTGTATTTTCATTGTATATTATGGGAAAGGGTGTTTTTGGAAATTTTGAAACATGATAAGGACCAATAACAACTGTGTTGGGGTCTATAGCATCCTAAGCAATGTTCTTCTATCCCGATTAAAAAAGATATGGGCTTGGCCCAATTTATTTGCTTGTAGGCTCAACCCATTAGGTCTTCATACCACTAAAAAAATTGTAACTTTTGTTTACGAAAATATCTTTCATGGAATCTAATTTATTTTGTATTTAATACAAGATAGACAAAAGAAAATAATTTTACTATGTATTTGAAACCCCTTCCCCCTCTCTCTCCTCAGATAGACAACGAAAATTGTTTTCTGAAACTCCCATGCCCTCTCAAGATACATAGCTTATAGATAAATGAATCATCAATTTAGACGTCCTTAAAATCGTAATGATCAATCAAATTGATCCTTGAAATTGTTAATAATCGATCAATTTAGTCATTTGTTATTAGCCGAGATCATCTAACGCAGTTAAAAAACTGAATTGGCATGGTAAGTGCCAAAGTGGAAGCCAACTAAAAACACATGTAAAGTGCAAACTACATCAAGTACCCAACATAAAAGCATAGCTTCCAAGAGTGGTGGTATATAAGAGAAATTATCATATGAATCTAATCACCATGGTCTCCATGAATTTCTGCGTGACACATATTCGAGTCTTACTAACACTTTCTAGTAAAATGAAAAATTCAATTATATGTCACCTAAAAATGATAGGGACCATGATCATGTGATGGACTCAGACCATGTAATAATTTCTTGATATATAGATGCTTTTACAATTACCTGTATTATCTTTTTTTTTTCTTATTACATTATGTTACTCATTATACTTGTATTTCTCTCTCTGGGTATTAAACAGTTTAGTATCCACCAAACATTTCTCTCACCTCTAAATCAAAAAAAAAAAAAAAAAATAGAAACGCAAACAACATGAACATTCCAAATGTGTTGATTGTACCATATCCAATCCAAGGACATGTCAATCCCTTGATGCACTTCTCACAAAAGTTGGTTGAGCATGGATGCAAAATTACCTTTGTGAACACAGAATTCACCCACAAGCGGGTGATGAGTTCAATGGCCAAGCAAGAAAGCCTTCATGGATCACCAATGAAGTTTGTCTCAATCCCTGATGGTTTAGGACCTGATGATGACAGAAGCGATGTAGGTGCGCTATCTGTTTCCATATTAAGTACCATGCCTGCCATGCTAGAAAGGCTCATTGAAGATATTCATTTGAATGGTGGAGACAAAATCACATGCATAGTTGCTGATGTGATAATGGGATGGGCATTGGAAGTTGGGAGTAAGCTAGGAATCAAAGGAGTTCTCTTCTGGACAGCTTCAGCAACTATGTTTGCCTTGCAATACAACATTCCCACACTTATTGAAGATGGCATCATAGATTCGGATGGTAAGTGTATCACATTTCATTAGCCAATTATATGTTTTCTTTGCCTATATTTACAAATAGATAAAATAGTCTGTGTAAGCAGTTTTTCAATCAATCTCAAATTGTCATCTATGGTATATTTGTTGATTTTTAAGATAATTACCTTAAAAGTCATACCTATTATGATTTCTAATTGATTAACAATGTATAGCATGTTTGGATTTGTGTTTTTCTAAATGTTTTGACATCAAATGATATAAAAAATGCAGGATTCCCAATTACAAAAAGGACATTTCAAATATCACCAAACATGCCAACTATGGACACAGGAGCCATTTGGTGGTCAAATGTTTATAATCGAGAAATAGAGAAGAAAGTATTTAATTATATAGTGCACTGCACTCAAAATTCAAATATGACTGAGTGGTGCATCTGCAACACCACATATGAACTTGAACCTAAAGCATTATCTTGCGTTCCAAAGCTCCTACCAGTTGGCCCATTGTTGAGAAGTTGTGACAATACAAATACTATTGCAAGATCATTGGGGCAGTTCTGGGAAGAAGATCACTCTTGCATTAATTGGCTAAATCAACAACCTCATGGTTCTGTCTTGTACGTTGCCTTTGGTAGTTTCACTCTTTTTGACCAAAACCAATTCAATGAACTAGCTCTTGGACTCGACCTCACCAATAGACCTTTTCTTTGGGTTGTGCGTGAAGACAATAAGTTGGAATACCCCAATGAATTCTTGGGGAATAGAGGTAAGATTGTTGGTTGGACTCCTCAACTGAAGGTGTTAAGCCACCCTGCCATAGCTTGTTTTGTTAGCCATTGTGGTTGGAATTCTATCATGGAAGGTTTGTCTAATGGGGTGCCTTTCTTGTGCTGGCCATATTTTACTGACCAATTTTACAACAAAAGTTACATTTGTGATGAGTTGAAGGTTGGACTAGGTTTAAACTCAGAAGAAAATGGACTTGTGTCAAGGTGGGAGATTGAGAAGAAATTGGACCAACTACTTAGTGATGAACAAATAAGAGCAAGGTGTCTAGAATTGAAAGAAACGGCCATGAACAACATTGAAGAAGGTGGTGGATCTTTAAAGAATATTAGTAGATTCGTTAACTGGCTGAAATCTTGAAAATATAGGGATTGTGTTTGGTTGTGACCATATGCGGTGTTCTTGAAGATGGAAGTGTTTCTCTTTAATTGTTAATTAAGTTGATCTTGGATTCATGGTTATGGTGTTATCTATTATGAAATATAGATTTCTTAATTTGATCTATTATATGACAGGGTCAATTATGCATGTATCTTAAACTTATAAGTGATGTTCCCTTTTTTTGGTAAGAGGGATGATGTAATTTCAATGATGTAAGCTACGAAATTCATGATGTGAAATTTTTTCAGGCATGTTGATATGGAATATTAGTTAGTTGTGTTTGTTACAGGTTTTTAGTTAATTAGTTGTAGTAGTTGAGTTTAGTTAGTTGATTGATATTAGTTAACTATTGATACATATAATTTCCTCTTGTATTTTTCATCTTTTTAATATTAATCAATTCAAGGAGTTATTTTTATGAAACTCCATTTACGTTATTTGAGTTCTATGATATGTGGTTAGATTAGAAGGGTGTCACTTTCATCATCCATCAAGATTTTGATACAAGTAAAATTATTTTTTATGAAAGGCTTCATGAGATTATCAAAAGTAAACTCAATATATATTTAGTTGCCCTTAAGCAAGAAAAAGTGTTTAATTTCACATAAGATCTCACATTTGAATTTAATATGAAGAAAATGGGCATTTAGAGGAAATAGTTTCTGTAAGTGAGTCTTTTCAACTTATGTCGTTATTTATAGTTAGGATTTAAAACGTCTTTACGATGCTAAGGGTCTAAGACTGAAAAATATAATTAAGTTTGGTTGTTACTATTTTGTACTATCTCTTTTCTGTATCTTTTGATGTTCAAGGGTATTGCGCATAGATTAAAAATATTTAATAGAATTAAAAATTATCATATTTAGATTAAAATGTTCTTATTTAATATGTTGATGTTTGATATTTGCATAATTAGTAATGCATATTATATAATGATATATTTGACGGGGAAAACATTAATTAAACTTTGAAATTCTAAAATATCAATTATTTTAGAAAAAATTAGAAGGCTAAAAAATCAAAAGATATTGAAAGAAGGTAGTAATTGAAATTGTGCCCTAGCTGAAAATATTTTATGCTAAAATAGTGTACTTAAATTCTGTGTGAAATCACATTTTAAATATTTAAATTTTTGTAAATTTATGTTATTGACACTACTAAAACTTTAAAAATATTAAGCATTAATAAGACTGTCGTTTTTTATTTTATTTTATTTTTGAAGAAAAGACTGTGATATTTAGCATTAATTTAAAATTTTATACAAAATCATTCATGTATATCTATTAATATCCTTACGTGAGAGGATTTTGTTGTCTATTGGTGTGACATTTTGAACTAAATAGCACAATCTATTTATAATATATAAATTTTGTACTCCCTTATCTCTTATTAGAAAATCTCCACTTCGTTAGTAAAGGTGATCATCATTACTAACAAATTTGTTTTTCACGACAATTTTCAATTGTCTTTGAAGTCATTGTCATGGAAAGTCAAGACTTTCCACGACGATTCTCAAATCATTTTAGAAGATCCAATTTCTAAGATGCTTTTGTCAAGAACGATCTTAGAAATTATTTTCTAAAAAAAAGATGGATGTTTCTAAGACGGTTTTTGGGAAAATCGTATTAAAAAATGGACTTTCTAAGATGATTTTTTCCACAAATTGTCTTAGAATGTCCAATTTCTTAGAACCTTCTTAAAAAATATTTTCTGAACGAAGAAAAAAAACGATGGATGATTCTAAAATGGTTTCGGGAAAAAATCGTCTTAGAAAGTGAAATTCTAATTGATTCTCCGAAAATCATCTTAGAATATCTTTTTTATAAAAAATTAAAAAAAGGATTCTAAGACCATTTTGCAAGGAACCGTATTAAAAAGTCCATTTTCTAAGACGATTTTTTAAAGAATCATTTTAGAAAGTGATTTTTGTATATAATGATTTTTAGTTGAACTTTTTTCTTCATTGAAAATTAGGGGCATTGTCCATCATTCAACAACAAAGCCTCGTACAAGTTTTGTCCCGCCAACACTAGAGTCATGTCGGAGTCATGCACAAAGGAGGATGCAAGAAAGAGAGATAGGAAGGTGTGATTGTGACGATGATCACGAGTGGTAACTTCAACAACCTTGAATGTGACGGCCTTGTCATTGCTTACGACTTTCGATGGCTCAAGTTCATGGTGGTTCAAAGATACACAATGTGGACTTACGTGATTAACTAAACATGTAGTGCACTAATCAAAAGCGAAAAACCAAAACAGGTCATCAATCAAGTTTTTTTAAAAAAATTATTTATAAAAAAATAAAAAACAGATCAAGTGAAGTCAACCATGTAGTGGTCTTCTTTGCTCTCCTAACCTAAAAAGAGGTTGGCTTTTGCTAGTCGATTTAGTTTATTTTCCAAGTACTTTTTTGAGGATTTGCTAGCGACAAGAGTGAGGTGGATTTAGAGAACGTTTTTGATGATCTGAATAGAAGATTTATGCGCAAAATTAATATACATGAAGTTAAGGAAGCTTTAAAGAGGATGAAGAATAATAAAGCTTTGGGACATGATGACGTCTCTATTGAAGTGTGGAGGCTTGGGAAATGTGGCAATAAAATGGTTGACCAATCTTTTTAATAGGATTTTTCAAACAAATAAGATGCCTAATGCTTGGAGGAAAAGTATGTTTGTGCCTATTTACAAAAACAAAGGAGATATCCAGAATTGTTTAAACTATAGAGGCATCAAGCTCATGAGTCATACTATGAAGTTGTGGGAGAGAGTTATCGAACATCGCCTAAGGAGAGGGACCAAGGTTTCCATAAATCAATTTGGATTTATGTCAGGAAGATGTACCATGGAAGCTATTTTTTTGATGAGACAATTAATGGAAAGATATAGGGAAAAAAAGAAAGACTTACATATGATGTTCATAGATCTTGAGAAAGCATATGATAGAGTCTCAAGAGAAGTCTTATGGTAGACTATTGGGAAGAAAAAAGTAGCATTAAAGTATGTTAATGCAATCAATGATATGTATGATGGGACTACCACATGTGTGAAAGCTTGTAATGGAACATCAAGGTATTTTCCTATCACGGTAAGTGTTCACCAAGGTTCAGCTCTTAGTCTTTATCTCTTTGCCTTAGTAATGGATGAACTAATGAAAGATCTTCAAGAGGAAGTGTCGTGGTGCATGCTTTTTGCAGATAATATAGTGCTTATTGATGAAACCAAAGATGGTGTTAATAGGAAATTGGAAGTGTGGATAAACACTTTAGAGTCTAAAGGATTCACGATAAGCAAGAGCAAGACGGAGTATATGAAGTGTGAGTTTTCACAAGTAAGAGATGGTGATCAAGACACAATATATCTATTTGGTCAAGAGGTACCTAAGAAAGATGTTTCTAGATACTTGAGATCAATGTTGCAAAAAGATGGTTAGAGCAGAGTGGATGAAATGGCAGAGTGCATCGGGATTTTTATGTGACCGCAAAATTCCTCTTAAGCTAAAAGGAAAATCATATAGAACAACTATAAGACCGGCAATGCTATATGGAGCGGAATGTTGGCCAGCACATAGGCAACATGAGCATAAAATAAGGGTAGCAGAAATTAGGATGTTAAGGTGGATGTGTGGATATACAAAGATAGATAAGATAAGAAATGAGGATATTCGACAAAAGGTATCAGTGGTACCGGTATGTGAAAAGATGAATGAGCATAGATTGAAGTGGTTTGGGCACGTTATGAGATGTCCACTGGATGCTCCCGTAAGAACAAGAGTTTGTTACCAAGAGCTTGACCCAAAGAGAGGTAAAGGTCGGTCGAAACTTACATGGGAAAAGGTAGTTAAACAAGACTTAATGGAGTGAGATATAGATTGGCAGACAGTATGTCTTAGGACGGAGTGGAGAAAAGCTATAAACTTGGTAGAGGGTTAAACCCATTAGTAGTTTTATGTTCTAGTCGTTCCCTTGTTTTAGTTTTTTTCCTCTTCTTTTCTCCCTTATTCATTTCATCATTTATTTTTATTTTAATTTTTTTCTCTTTCGTCTTATATCCACTTTTTTCTTCCCCTCTCTCTTTCTTTTTCTTTGTTTCAATTCTGATTTATCATTGAGTTCATATACCACCGACCCTAATTAACTTGGGTTAAAAATGTTGTTGATGTTGATGTGATGTTTTGTTTAATATAATTTTTTTGTAAATGATTTTATTAGTTCTCTCAAAGAAAGGAAAATTTGACCAACATATTTTCGTATAGAAATTATGACCAAATATAAATTATTCTTTTTAATTTATTTCTTTTTATATCAATTTGTATTATGCATACTATAATTTTTAAATTTTGGGTACAACTTTAAGGCTATTGCTGGCATGGACCACCTTCTTAAACGCTCTATTTTGGACCATATTTAAATACCATTAGATTCATCTCATCTTAGGATTATATCATACATCCTTTGCAGGGATTTTTTTTATACCAACCCCTTCTAGCCTCCCACACTCCATGGGACCGCAGCCCCTCCCTTCCTTCATCGGCGACCACCTCTGCGGCACCACGACGGCCACCGCAGAAAGAGGCCGCGTAAGCCAAGTACTTGGCGAAACGATTCTGTCTTCACAGGAGATAAATCTCTACTTCTCCAAACTCTCCATTGAACGCATTATCAAACCCATTTCTGAAGAATAAAATCTGTCAGTTGAAGCTGTTTCTCAACGAAATATTTCACTGCATCAGGAACTTCAAGCCATAACCCGAAAAAAAATAAAAGCATATGAAAAGATATTTACACGAGATTTGTCTCTAAGATTTCCTAACCAGAGGTTATTCATAAAAATTTATTTTGTAGCAAGTTCGAAGGATGAAGTAAAACGCATCCATATTGAACAATGAAAACAATTGAATTTTATGGTACCACGGTAAGAATTGGAATTCTTCAAGTCATGCTAATCTTCAACGGTTGGACACAAAGTGGTGCTGCGAAGGTGGTAACTGTCGAGGGAATCTCGCCGGAAAAGCTCAAATCCGTTGAAGGGGACTTGGAGATTGGAGTAACATCCAGTTTTGAGGTGTTAGCTATAAGTTCCTAGAGCATATTGATTGTATTGTTTAGTTGATTGCTTGACATATTTATAGAAACTTATGTGATGTTTTTATATACTTTAGTTATTATTGTTATTGTTAACTTAAGAATATTATAATAAGGTTTACGAATAGAGAGCACAAGTCTCGTGGTAATGTGTACATGTGCTTAGTGATTCATAATCATTAATATCCGTGAAAAGGGTTAAACGCTTTAGGGCTTGTTTAAAATTAAAGTGGTCAATTAATGTCTACAATTTATATTTCACAAAGTGATGCAAGTTCTAAAATAATTATATGGATTTTTTTTTTTTTTACAATCTCAATAAAATCTAAATTTTATACTTGCTTTCTAGTCTATTCAAATTAAATTCTAAAGAAACCAATTGTCGCTATAGCAATTTCTATTGTTATTTTATTAATTATATTCTCTAAACTAATTGTTATATTTTAAATTATTACCCTTGCATCAAATTTTAACTATAATCTTATTGTATCTCCTTAATTTAAATTCAATTTTTTTTAATACACCTTATTTCTCCAGCGTGTCACATACCCCAATCCTTTAAAAAAAAAATTAATCCAATATAAGCTAGCAATGTGCCACATACTCCATGGATTCAGCCACGCCGCCTTCTTGGTCCAAATTGCTTTCCACACCTTTTAAACAATATGAAGCCAAAAGGCCTTGTGACTGTGTGATAGGAATCCAGTCTCATGGATATCTTTCTCTTTTTCCTAGTTAGGGAAGGCATGAGATGGTTTATTGGTAACGGACTCTCGATCAACATTTGGTCTTAACCTTGGCTTAGAAACCCATATAAGTCTTTCATCTTTTCGACTCCGCCTAATGATCTTGAATCCTTAAATGTTAGCTCTCTTATTAACCATAACCTTAGCTGCTGGAATATGGACACAACCTTGAATCTGTTTAGTGATGAAGATGAGCAAGAAATCAAGAAAATTTCCTCTCATAAACACAGCTAAAAATGACAACATTGTTTGGAAGTTTACAGCCTCGGACAACTATTTAGCCAAGACTGCATATCACTTTTTAATGGAGAAACTAATATGCAATGATCATCTGAAAGTGGATGAAAGCTAGACTTCTCTTTGGAACCTCAACATCCCTCCCAAAATAAAACACTTCCTTTGGTGCACCCAAAGATCTTGTCTTCCCACACGTACGTGACTGCAGAGTATCTTGTCCACCTTGTTGCAGTTTTTGTGAAAATAATCTAGAAAATGAATGGCATATCTTTTTTGGATGTGATCAAGTCAAGAAAGTTTGAGAAACTACTGGCCTCTGGAATACAGTCCATACAAACATGCAAAGAGCACAATCAGCAAAGGTACTCATCTTCAAACTTATAGATGTTCTTCCAGATGACCTTAAACGAACATTCACCATCATTTTGGGGTGCATTGGGAAGCATCGGAATTAGAAAATATGGGAGAATAAAATGCTTCCTCCAAGCGTTTCTGTTTCTCATGTGTTGCAATTTCTAGCAGAATGGTCCAAGGCCCGAGAGTCAGCAACAGCTTCAACGCAGCAGCAACACTCAAACATGCATCACAACATCACCTCACGAGGGGTCAAACCCATGCATAATGCATTTAAAGTCAATTTTGATAAAGCAAATTTTCAATAGAGGTATATATGGAGCTGGGAAGAGATCACAATGGAGCTTTTGTTCGCGTGAAGACGGTAGCAACAAGTGGAAGTATGGACCCGAGGGAGGCAAAAGCATGGGCTCTTCTCCAAGCATTAAAATGGATACCTCAACTAGATCTCACCGACGCTGTCATCGAATTCGAATCCAACTACAAATCTGTTGTGGATGTACTACACAGTCGTTTCAAGGGAGCTTCAGAGTTTTATTCTATACTTGAAAACTGTAAACCAACTCTCTTTTTATCCAAACTCAAGGGTGAGTTTGGAGGTAAGCTAACCAAGGTGTTCATACTCTAGTTAGGGCATCTAAGTTTTATACTAACATCCATATTTTTTAGCATATTCCCAATTGTATAAGTATACTTATTATGAATGAAATGGAATAAGTTTTCTTCCTATGAAAAAAAATTATGATCTTCGTCATTATAAGATTCATTGTTTTTTTTCCTACTGTTATGAGTCATGTTGTCTCAACATCTTAGTAAGTTGGAAAAATCTATTATTAGTTATTACTATTAGCTAAAAAAATAATCTTATTTCAATTATGTAACACTTTATTCGCGCATTCAATACTGAATTTTTAATTTTTACTGTAACATTATTCGGTTCTGATATTTATATTTAATAATATTTTCATACTATATTATTCTTCCAATACTTAAATTTTAATCAAATTATGTCTCTAAATTATTATATGTAACTGCTAATTAAATTAATTTATAATTACATGGCATTGATTACAAATTCTAATAACTTATCACATTTTATTAAAATTTTGAATTATGAGTTACTCAATACTAATTCTAATACAATTATTACATTTTATTATGACAATTTTTCGAATTGATTTTTTTTATTAAATATTTAATACAAATTTAATTTCATTGTGATACATATTCTATATGAAAATTTCATTGTCTACCAAACATATATATTTAAATTTGTTCTAAGGTAAATATTAATGTTACTTGAACGCTTGTAAAGCCAACGATTCCTCTATGAGACATTGTTAACTCAGGGACAACTATACATTTTGGGGTCAATATTGACTAAGCCCATTGAAGACACCTTAAACAGACCAAATTCATTTAGAATCGATCTAAAAGACAAATCTGTAAATGATTTACTTGATATTATACTTAGACACGATAATAAAAACCCCAACGCAAAACACTTCATGAACATGACACGTGATCAAAGAGGATCATGGTGTTTTCACTATAGTTATGTAATATGTACCCAAATTCGGGACCTCTCCCATTTTAGTCACTGAATCACACACAAAATGAAAGTCCTTCTCTATCATTTCTCTCTCTCTTTACACACGAGCCTTAAGCTTTAGGCACATTGTGTCTTACAATGTAACAAATTTTATGCACTAACATGATCTAACTTAATTGGTTGAGCATATGCATGAGTTGTTGTGAAAGTGATTCTTATGATTTTCTACATAACATTTTTTTGTAAAATAAATATTTCTAATATCTCTAAATCATATCATATTTATTAAATAAATAAATATATATATATATATACAACCATCGGGGCTAATTTCTAGTTAGGCTTAAATATGTATTTTATACCTAGAAAATAGGTTGTTTTCAAATTACTACAATTCACTTTGGTCAATTACATACTTGAAAAAAGTTTATGTTTCAACACACTACATGTCATTAGTCTCGTTCTGTTAAGTGACGATGCGGTAGACAGATAAGCCTACCACTAACACCTCATCTCCTTCCTCCCCTTCTCCAACGGAAACTGCCACCACCGCCGTCCAACCCAACGCCACCACCATGTCGTCAACAGAAAACAACTCCTTTTCCTTCTCCTTCTTCCCCTTCTCCAACAGAAAACAACCCCACGCCACCACTGTCGTCCAACCCAACGCCACCACTGTCGACCGTGTCATTGACCTCCATCGCTACTTCCGCATCAACCTTTGTGCCACCCCGTAGACTACGGCCCCACGATCTCCAACGACAGAGTCATCCCCCACGACGAGTTCCACCCACTCATTGTGCTCTAAAACCGTCCAAAATCCAACAAGGCCTTCGCCACCGACCTCGCCTCCCTCATCTAGAGCACCTACCATGTCTTCCTCACCCCCTCCCTCTGAATCCCCATGCCCTTCGAGAATTCGCTCGTGATTCAGTTCATTCATATCCATAGCAAGAATGATAACAAGGATTTGGCCGATTTAGATTGGAAATCAATCAAGAAGAGCTTCGGGTTCGAGAGTAAGAGTAGTGGGTTGTTTTTAGGGGATTAAAGTTTGAGCTTTAGGCAGCATTAGATTAGGCATTCGGAGTGTTCGATTTGCTCGTTTGCGATCTCACAGTCGATGGCACGGTCGACAATGGTGGCACTGGGTTGGATGACAATGGTGGCATGGTGGTGGTGGTTTCCATTGGAAAAGGGAAAGAAGATGACATGGCAATGACGTGTTAGTGATTAGGTTTGATGACATGTTTCGTCTGTCATGTCATCACTTAATAGCACGAGACTAACGGCAGGTAATACGTTGAAACATAAAAAAAATTTCATGTATGTAATTGACCAAAAGTGAATTTGAGGTACTAATTTGAAAACAATCTATTTTCTGCCTATTTCCTAGGTATGAAAAACATATTTAAGCCTTCTAGTTATTCGCAAATTGGGGACCATTAGTTAAAAATATCTTCTACGGTGATTATTTTAGTATTGGAACCGTCACGTTTCAACTAAAGTTAGCCTTTAGCCACGGGTCTATTTCCATTTTCACTAATTACTATTGGTCACCATTAGCTTTGAATAAATGGAATTTTTTCCAGCACTGATCACATATATAAATCACAGGTGTCTTTATAGTAAGACTACAAGGATATGCCATGAAATATGAAGACAAGTAGTTGTAGACAACAGTAGGATCAAATGCACTTTCCTGCTAAGATTTTTAAAACCTTGATAGTAACTTTACTTTGACAATATATGTAGCAAGAACTAAGTGAATATGCATAGCAAGGGAATAATTAGGATGGCAGGGCCACATGCTATGGTTGTCCCTCTTACCCAGTACAATGGGTATGTGATTCCTCTAATAGAGCTTTTCCCTAATCTTAGTCAATCAAGGTATCAAAATAATTTTTGTGACACCTAAGATAACCATGAGAGGAAGTGGAAATGATTCATTATCTCAAATTGTCTAGTGTGGATATCTGGTGGATTAGTACCCTCATATAGGAAAAAGCCAGGTAAATCATTTGAAGCAGTATTGGAAGGTTACGCAAGAGAAAGTTGAGGAGCTAATCAAATGCATAAATAGATCAGAAAGTGAGAAGATTACATGTGTCCTTGCTGATCAGAGCATTGGATGAGCAGTTAAGATTGCAGAGAAAAAGAGAATTAGAAGGGCAGCCAGAAGTCCTGCATCAGCAGCACAGTTGGTATGGGATTGAGCATCCCAAAGATGATTGATACTGCATCATAGACAAAGATGGTGAGTTCATTCTTCACTAATTCTCCATAGCTGCACCATATATTTGTTTCAGGGTAGTTAGTTAGTTAGTATCACATTAATAGTACGAGGAAAGCAATTTAAGCATTCCATGCACTAAACCAAGATTTGAACCACAGACAGGCAAAAGCAAACCTCCACCAAAATGCCACAGCACTATGCTTTATGATGGAGGATTACTGTCGAGTATTTTATCAATATGAATGCTAAAACAATCCAAATGAACAAACTGTACAACACAAATAAGTAAAATATTGAAGATTTGCACGCACAATGAGTAGCAAAATATGAATAATTTCAAGTGTTTACATCCATAGTCGTTAGCAACACAAAAGAAGACTTTGTTCACAACTGATAAAACACTTGGCAGTTGTGCCTAAGACGAAATTGGCCAAAAAACTTGACCCGTTCTCTACATATAATAAATATCTGCCCTTATCCCACCATCACAAAAGACATAGCCATAATATGAACGAAGTTTACCCTATTGTACAGGAATTTCGGAAGAAATGCAAAGTTTTGAGTCTGCTCCACCACTGATAACACTGTTACTTTTCCACCAATCAGCAGACAATACCTGAGTTAAATAAATAACAATTCTATTAATGACAATTTTGGCTCTTCTTGAGCATAAAAGAAAGATGTTGCCAGTTGTGGAGAGGTATTTTAGTTATGCTAAAACATGGAAAGAGTTTTATACCTTATCACTGTGCGATTCAATGACTGAAAGAGGCCACTGCAACATTAATGGAGAAAATTATCAGGAAAAGGCCCAAAGATGATATATAATACGTTAGGAGTAAAACTTTCTTGGCAGAATAAAGATATATTACCGCAGTTCTTAGATCCCACAACATAACTTTCCCGTCATAGGATGCAGAAAGTAAATGAAACCAAGACTGATCATGCCATTTGCAAGCCGAAACCCAAGACGTATGAGAAGAAAACTGAAAAACAGGAGCAGAAGTGCCTGCAGAAAGAAAAAAGTTTTATAAGATACTATCATGCATGTGATTGACTATGGAGGTGAGAGAAAACGATAATTAGCTTTGTTTAACAGACCTGGTTTACGAGGATCCCAAATCCTAATGACAGGGTCAGAACCACCAGCAGCTATCAGAGTAGAACCTTCCCCACCAATATGAAGGCAGTTGAGAGCCTTCCCACAGAACTGTACATGGAAGACAATCTAATCTAAAATTCTGACTTTTTTAACTGTGTTTCTCTTCTACTTCAGATAGTCAAATATTCATTTTCAACAATAATTTTGTATAAATTCTGACTTTTTTAATTGTGTTTCTCTTCTACTTCAGATTTTCAAACATTCAATTTCAACAATAATTTTGTATAGAAAATAATTTAGAACAATAAATGAACAAAATAGATAACCAGAAAACATCGCATTCATCAATCAGAGTTATGCCCATGACAGGGTTCCACTTCCTCCAGCACAGTAAGCATAAAAATTATTTGTTAGATGAAAAAACATTGCAGTTGATTCAACACACTTATCCTAAATTAAGTATAAACAAGGGCCAAAGCCAAGATTGCTTCATAACAAGACAACAGACTATTTGAACCATGTAAAAATATCATAATGAGGAAAAAAATGTTGAAGAACTAGCACACACTAATTTAAGGATTAGACAAAACCTTATCTAGAGAAACAAATAAGTTAAACATCGTTACAAAAAGATTAAGAAACAATGCAATTTTAAAATTCACTGAAAGAAAAAGAAGAAAATTGATAAGCATGCCCTAATCCAGTTTTAGGCTTTAGCTGCCACAAACAGTTAATCAATGGCAGAGCATCAAAGGGTAAGATGTCACAGCTTGACCTAACGACAGAAATTAACAGTTTAACATTTCAAATGAGTACAATTTTAAGGTAGAGGAGAGAGAGCATCAATTTTTCAACTTACTAAATCTGTCAAGTTTTTTCCTGTCTCAACATCCCATTTCCTAATAGAATGATCCGAAGATGCAGAATAAATTGACTCCCGTTGTGGCCAAACCACAGCAGACACACACTGTGTATGGCCCACAAGGGTAGTAAAAGCCTCTCCCTACAATACAGAGAAATATTAATGAAAACTTATTTGTCAATGAAAACAAAAGATTGGTACATCAAACAGAAAAGAAACACCAATTCAGGGGAAAATAGTAACAAAATATACAAGGTTCATTAACAATTTTACAGGTCTACAATAATATTAAAAGAATTTTTAACTTGTCTCAGAATTAGATGATCATATTTCTTCTAGAATAGTTTCAAAAACATCCTCCTCTATGACCTCTGGTGCCAGCATAAACCGTAACCTTGATACTTCACATTCAGCCAGTAGAAAATACATACAGAAAGTCAACAAAAACCTTAACTTTTTACTATTCCAAGCATCAATTACATGTCAGAGAAGGACATGTAAAATGCCATCTATGACCATCCCTAGGAAGTTAAGACAAACTTCTAAATACAAAATGTTTGGAAGAAATATATGTGACTACATAAAATTCCAATTTCAACCGCACAAGTTAAAAAAATAAGGTGTAACGAACATCTACAAACCTCTAGTTGGGACTCCTCAACTTGAGCTCCAATTTTTCTCTTTTTAGACACTAGGTCATCTTCTGCATTAAAGTCATTAGTTTGCCATAGATTGATGGTGCAATCCCAAGAAGCTGAACAAACCTATGAAACACAATCGAAGAAGACTAATGCTACACACCACTATTACTCTACTCATAAATTAAGGAGAAAGAAAGTGGAGAAGTTAAAAATAGAAAAGCAAATACGAACCATCTCTCCAGAAGCCTGCGCTGCACCACACTGTACAGAAGACTTATGACCACGCAAGATTTTGTAAGCCCTAACCCTCATAGGACTTTTTACATGATCCCCTGCATTGAGCTTTAACACAAATGGGAAAGCATAACATAGTAAGCAACTAAGCATAAGCACAGCATAAGGAACTGTATCTCAACAGCTTTTATTTACCTTCCATAGTCTCAATGTCCGGTCTTTCGAAGCAGTAGCTACTGTATTAGTTTCCTCACCTGAATGCAGTACAAATCTTGATATCTTGGAACAATTCAATAACAATAATATGCAACTATATTATGGAACAATATAACATATGGATTACACAAAGAAAGGACCACAAATTTTTGCAACAAGCTTTTCCCAAATCCCCACCAAAAAACCCAAATATGTTGTTTTCTATGCACATACACGTATAGTTTACACCCCCCCCCCCCCCCCCCCCCCCCCCCCCCCCCCCC
>PYAF01000069.1:189736-222937 GCA_007407185.1 Glycine tomentella
CTCAGTGGCGACTCCAAAGGCTTCAGGACAGCTCACTCAAGCTTCCACGTCCTTCCCACACCGTGGGTTCGAGCCTAGCTCGAGTTCTTTGAGCCTTTCTCTCTGAGGTTCCTCTTCTCCCTCAATCTGGGGTTTCCACAACTGTTGATGAAGGATTTTAGCATTTCAATCGGTTTAAACAAGATTTAAGGTCACGGGGAAAGAGTTTAGGCTGAGAAATCAAGTCCTAGGAAGCTCAAGGACTTCAACAATGGAGGTTGGCTCAAGGGAGGAAGAAGAAGTGGTTTTCCCTTCCATTTCTAATGTTTGAGCCTTTAAATTCTGATCTGCCGACGTTCCCACGTGTTTCACTTGGGTTCCCACGCGTTTCACTTGGGATGGCAGACAGAAATGCCCTTTCTAAGCCACTTCCCACGCGTTTCACTTGGGTTCCCACGCGTTTCACTTGGGATGGCAGACAGAAATGTCATTTCTAAGCCACTTCCCACGCGTTTCACTTGGGTTCCCACGCTACCCACTTGGGAGGCCAGACAGCATTAGCAATTTTATACATATGGCGCGGGTCGCGTCGTACTCCACGTGGGTCGCGCCGTAGGCCAGAAAACCCTAAAACTTGCATTTTTAAGCATCTTTCAAAGGATTCTAAAGCTTGGTTATATTCCTTAACCCAAAAGACTTAGATTCACGCTTAACCAAACTTAAACATGTGCTTACGAATTCGAGCTATTACACTGATAAAGTTCATTTTATTGATAAATGTCTTATCAGTTTAAGTTGACTAGAAAACTATATTTTTTTCTGATTAACCAGAATTTGCCATATTTAATTTTATAGATAAAGTCTATTTCTGTATTGATAAATAAACTTAACCAATAAAATCTGAACAAAATTTTATTGTTAGTTTATGCTTATCAAAACTAATAGAAACAAAGATTAGAAAATAAAAAACGTGCTTATCCATATCTCTATATAAATAGAGTATCATGGGGTCAAAAGAAAATAGTGAATTCTCCTTGAGTTATATTGGTAATCTGAGTTACAGATATTTATTGAGAATTTACTCAGAGGTTTATATTGTGTCTTCTGCTTAAACTTAGAAGTTTTAAGGTAACTTAGAAATATTTGATAAAAGTCTGGTTTAGAGTTAAATCAGCAATTGAGTGAGAAACTTTGTTGATGAACAAGGTTTGGGAAAAAGTCATATAAATCTAGAGTTAGGTTTGGGATTGACTTGTAGTTAAATCAGCAATTGAGTGAGAAACTTTGTTGAGGAACAAGGTTTGGGAAAAATTCATACAAATCTAGAGTTAGGTTTGAGACTGACATGTATAAGAGTATAATAGGTTCTACACTTGTACTTGATATTGGCTCTTTAAATAGTGAAGTGTTCTTTACTCAATTGGATTGAGTGATCCAGCTGGAGTCGTGGTTGTTTTCTCCTATTAAGTTTAGGAGTTTTATTCTATTAAAATAATTCCTTGTGTTTTGTGCTCTTTACAACCTGATTACTTGTTTTACATTTTTTGAATTTTATCAAAATTATTTTGTTAAATTTTATAAACTCAATTCAACCCCCTCTTCTTGAGTTCATCTGAGACCAACAATTGGTATCAGAGCTTTGTTCTCTGGTTGTTACAGGTAATTCTGAAGATTAGATCCAACATGAATGAACTCGAGACTCTCAAGCTAGGCTATGCTCCACAAAGACTACCATTATTTGAAGGGAGGTTCTATCCCTACGGGAAGAACAGAATGGAGACCAACATTCAAGCTGAAAATTTCAAGTCTGGAATATCATAGAAAATGGAGATTATGAAATCACCAAAAAGAATAACAAAGGTGTGAATATCCCAAAGCTAAAACAAGAGTACACCGATGAGGACTCAAAAAAGATGGAACTAAATGCTCAAGCTAGGAGGATCATTCACTGCAGCATAGGACCAATGGAATTTAATAGAATCAAGGGTTGCAAATCAGCCAAAAGCATGTGGGATCGCTTAGAGGTAACTCATGAGGGCACCAATAAGGTAAAACAATCCAAGATTGACCTTCTTATGCATCAATATGAATTGTTTTTATGAAACCAAAAGAACCAATTTCTGATATGATTACCCGCTTCACTAACATTGTAAATGAGTTGAAAGCACTAGGCAGGGAGATTTCACAAGAAGAGCAAGTAAGAAAAATATTGAGAAGCCTTCCAAGAGAGGAACGAATGCCAAAGGTCACGACTTTGCAAGAAACCAAAGACTTCAACAAGTTCAATTTAGAGTAGCTGAGTAGATCCTTAATGACTTTTGAGATGCAACTAAAGGCTCATAAAAGGGAAAACCCAGCAGGAAGAGACAAGGGAATTGCTCTAAAAGCTAAATCTGAAGAAGAGCAACACAATAATAGTGATGAAGAAAGACCTTGCCTTACTGGTTATGAAATTCAGAAAGGGATACAGAATTTCCAAAAACTCTAATAGGAAATTCAATCAAGTGAAATCTAAACATAGCTCCTCTAAGACTAATGATGGATGTTTCAAGTGTGGAATGCAGGACCATAGGATCAAAGATTGCCCAAAATGGGAGCTAGAACACAAAAAGGAGAAAAAGATGAGAAAGGAGAAAAAGTTTGGCAGAAAAGAACTTAAGAAGGCTATGACGACAGCTTGGTTAGATTTTGGCTCAGAAAAAGGAGACACAGATGTTGAAGAAGAAGAAGCTCATTTATGTCTTATGGTTATAACAGATGATGACTCTGATGCTAAAACTATTAAGGTAAACTCTCAAACTGAAACAAAAGCATTGCATGAACAAACTAAAGAAAAGCTAGTTAGAAACATATCTCACATAAAGCAGTGCATATGTTTGCATGAATAAAAATTTGTAGCACTAGATGAATGTGATGCATTGAGAGAAAAGAGCAAGGAGTTGCTTGATGGTTATGGAAGTCTAAGATTAGAACTCAAGACCATAAACAAAATAAATAATGACTTGGTTAGAAACATTCAAGATTTAGAAGTAGAAAATGAACATATTCATGGGTGGATGGCTTTCTTGAGATCTGAAAAGAAAAAATTAAAGGAGCTGGCTGAAAAGAGTCCTAAGGTAGAACTACTGGAAGAAAAAATAAGGAACTTGAAAAAGGAAAATGACATCCTTAGTGAAAATGATAGGAATACTTCACAACAACCAAGAGGGGGGTGAATTGGTTAAACCTTAGTATTTTAAAAACAAATTCAAATCAGAGTTTCAGGATCTTTATCACTTTCAAAACTAAGAAATCAATTTACTCAATCAAATGTCTTAGTCCAAGAATTCAATAGATTAAAAACAGAACTTGTTGAACAATGAATATGACTCAAAGAATTAAAGATCAATGAATAAGATGAGAATAGAGATATAGAAATAAGAACACAAGCAATTTATACTGGTTCACTTCAAAACATGAAGCTACATCCAGTTTCTTCTAATTCACACTGAATTAGAGTTCCACTATTATAAAATATTCTTACAAGCATTTACAAGAACCTCCCCTTTATCAACCCTAGATAAAGAACAGAAATCTAAAACCTATTAGACTTCTAAGGAGAAAGATTCAGAGAACACTACTCTGATCTTTAATCTAGAGAACCCTTCTCTAGTCCCAAGCAAGAAGAACCCAATTACAATAGCCAATATCAATAGAATTCAAAAACAGAATTACAACCAATGAGTTAAGGAAAGAAACAACTTGATGATCCAGTGAATGACATGCAAATGAATGAACAAATCAAGTTGAAAGACAAAAACAAACTCAGAACATTCTTCTTCCTTAAACTTTGAAAGCGATTTCTTGCTTAAAGAATCACTCAAATACCCATGAATGTTTTAGATGAAGCAAGAACTTGTAGAACCCAGAAAATCACTTTGGAAGTGTTTAGAAAGCTTGTGTATACTCAGAAATACGAATTGATCAAGTTACAAAATAGGCCAAGCTTCACTTCTATTTATAACAGAAAGTTGTAACTAACTGTAATCGATTACCAGCTCCAAATAATCGATTAAAATGAATGTGTAGTCGATTAAAATAAAATATAATCGATTAAAGTGTTCTACAAGCATTCTGGGTTTTCACCATGAGTAAAATAATCGATTAATACGAGTTGTAATCGATTAACACAGAGATATTTATTCTCAAAGTGAACTGTGTAATCGATTACTGGATATGGTAATCGATTAAGTCAGGAAAACATGAATTTCAGTTTGAACTAAATAATCGATTATAGTTCCTGGTAATCAATTATTCCAGGAAGGCTTAAAAACTGATTTTAACTAAATAATCGATTACGGAAGTTCAGTAATCGATTAAAATTCATAACAAAGCAATTCAGTCCTATGCAAAGGCAAAATAATCGATTTAACCGATAGGTAATCGATTAAAATGCTTATGAAGGTTTTCTATTTTGAACGAAGAACAAAATAATTTATTAACACTTTTATGTAATTGATTAAAACAGTGAAAAACTTATTTTCCAAAAAGCTTTCAATTCGATTAAAACCTTAGTTAAATGTTAAAAGCTTTGTTTGATTTTAATGAAAAACACTTAGTTAAATCAATGAATGAATGAATGCAGGGATCAATCAGATAACTTTCCTTTTACATCATATTTCAATTCCAAGTCTTCAAGTCTTTTAAGCATGTTGAAAGCTCAAAACCAATCTTGAATCAAAGACTTCCAAACTTCATAAAGCTCCCCCTGTATCCAACACTTAGAAGCAAACTAACTGACCTACCTAACAGTTCAAACAAAAAGTTAGACCTTGGGAAAATACTTGGATTAATAAGGCACACGCTCAATCTAAGCATCAACTAGGTTACAAGGCATGGTATTCTAGAAATAAACATGTTGATCTATATGAAACTAGAGTTTGCATGCATTATGGGAAAGGTGGACACCTAAAAAAAGATTGCATACACAGAATAAATGCATTAAAGAAAAATGAACACTATGCACATCATTTTCATTATTCTATGAATAAACCAACAAGAGAGCACAATTCTACATATGCTAAGAAAAAAGAACCCAAACAAGTCTGGGTTCCCAAAACAAACAAATGATTTTCTTTTGCAGGTTGAAGTGAGGGGGAACAACACATGGTACTTAGACAACGATTGTTCCAGGCACATGATAGGAGACAAATCTAGATTCCTCACTCTCAACCCCTTTAAGAATGGATGTGTGACTTTCGGAGATAACAACCAAGGTGAGATCTTGGGAGTTGGTAAGAAAGGTAAGTCATTCACACATTCCATTGATAATGTGTTTCATGTTAAAGGCTTAAAACATACCCTATTAAGCATATCTCAGTTATGTGATAAAGGGAACTCAATAGAGTTCACATCTGAAAAATGTTTTCTAAGAAAATTGAAGACACAAAAGGTTATCTTGGAAGGAAAAAGAAATAGAAATGTTTATCAAGTTAACTTAAACTATATTGTTGATGTCTCACTAACATGTTTAAGTGTCATAGAAAATGATATCCTTCTTTGGCACAAAAGATTAGGACATGCAAGCCTTGGAGTAATCAAGAAGTTGCATTCACAAGGACTAGTTTCTAGTCTGACCACTCTCAAATGTCAGGACATCAAGCTTTGTGATGCTTGCACTCAGGGAAAGCATGTCAGATCCTCTTTTAAATCCAAAAACCAAGATTCAGATTGGGTAAATGCTATGCAGGATGAATTACATCAGTTTGAAAGGAACAAAGTGTAGCATCTAGAACCCAGGCCTAAAGACAGAACAATAATAGGACTTAAATGGGTCTTTAGGAATAAACTGGATGAACATGGTCAAATCACCAAGAACAAAGCAAGGCTTGTGGCAAAAGGATATAGTCAGCAAGAGGGAATTGATTACGGAGAAACATTTGCTCCAATAGCAAGGATGAAAGCTATCAGAATCTTGATCGCATATGCTACCTACATGGGATTCAAGCTCCATCAAATGGATGTTAAAACAACCTTCCTAAATGGGCTACTGGAAGAAGTATTTGTATAACAACCCCCTGGATTTGAAGACTCATCAGCTGGAGACATGGTATACAAACTAGACAAAGCCTTGTACGGGTTAAAGCAAGCACTGAGGGCTTGGCATGAGAAACTGTCTAAGTTTTTTTGATAGATAATGGATGTCAAAAAGGTAAAATAGATAAAACACTCTTCTTAAAATTCAAAGGTAAGGATATATTAATTGTGCAAATATATGTTGACGGTATTATTTTTGGTTCCACTAATGAATTTTTGTGCAAGTGGTTTGTTGAAATTAGGAGGAAGAAAATTGAGATGAGTCTTATGGGTAAGCTAAACTTCTTTTTGGGGCTACAAGTATCCCAAACTAAATCCGGGATAATGATACATCAACAGAGTATCTCAAAGAACTTCTTAAGAAGTTTGGAATGAAATCTTCCAAGCCTCATTATACACCTATAGCCACTGGTGACAGAGTAAGTGAAGACCTCTCAGGTAAGAGTATTGATATCACTACTTATAAAGGCATGATAGCTTCTTTACTTTACTTAACATCCAGAACACCTGACATTGTTTTTAATGTAGGATTGTGTCCAAGATTTCTGTCAAATCCTAAAGAGTCGCATTTAAAATATGTTAAGAGGATTCTGAGATACTTAAAGGGAACTAAGAACTTAAGCTTGTGGTATCCTAAAGGGGCTACCTTTGACTTCATTGCCTATAATGATGCTGACTTTGCAGGTGATCTGGTGGGAAGAAAAAGCACTTCTAGCATGGCCTAGTTTCTTGGACCTTGCTTGATATCTTGGGGTTCCAAGAAGCAGCACTCAATAGTATTATCCACCACTGAGGCTTAATATGTGGCAACTTCTCTATGTTGTGCTCAGATTTTATGGGTCAAAAAATAGTTACTGAACTTTGACATAGACAAAGGATGCATTCCAATCTTTTGTGACAACACAAGTGCCATCAATATCTCAAAAGATCCAGTGCTACACTCCAGTACTATACACATTCATATACGGCATCACTTCCTTCGAGATTGTGCAGAAATAAGTCAAATTCTGTTGAAATTATGTCAAACTGAGCAGTAGATTGCAAACATTATCACAAAGTCACTGAGCAGGGACAGGTTTGAAAAACTGAGACTGGAACTTGGCTTAATTTATATGCATCCATGAGTTCTCAGGTTCACTAATTAACTAACTTCTCTTCATCTCCTCTTTTTATTCATTCACCTTTTCCTATTTTTTTCCTCACTTCCATTTTCATCTCCTATATTGTTTATTAAGCACAATTGTCCTTGAGTACATTAACGGGTTCCAAATTTGGTGAGGATTTAACATTTTACAGGTGAGGTGGAGAATCTAGAACTTGTTCCATTGAAGTTTGAGGCTCTAAATGAGAGAAGACAACTAAATGAAACTAACAAGGATGAAATAGGCCATGTTTCTCTTAGCCAAAGCCTTCTATAGCCTACCTGACACTTTTATATCCCTAGTCACCCCTATTGAGCCTAAAATTGCTAAAACAGTTGCCCTACCAAGTCAAAGTTTCTAAGAATATCAAAAGAAAATATCCTAAACATTACCCCATAATCACCCCAAAAGTTTGCACAAAGACAACAATGGTTATCAAATGAAAAGACAACAAGTGTACACTTCTGACACAAGGCCAATAGTACATTAAAAAATTATAGAAAGGTCACACACTAAAGCTCAAGAGTCTCATGCATCTAAACAGGGGGAACACAAAGTCAGGGGAACAAAAAGTCAAGACTCCTAGTTCAAGAGCAATTGAACAGTACAATTTTTTTCTAATACATTTTTTAACATTACTATCTCTTCCCATCCCTAAACATTACAAGCTTACAAAAGTCCTATAGACTTTATTGGATCATGGAGTTAGATTCCTTAAATGAGTGGATAATATTCAAGAAGTACAAAGCCTATGGAACCTCCAAGAGAGACAAACACTAAGTGATGTGTGCATACAAGAGTGATTTGGATGGTTACTGTTCTGCTAGATATTGTTCTAAGTCTCTCATATTTCAGGTTTCCTTTCCTCCACTTCTCCTTATCTTTTTCTCATCCTCTCTTTTTGATGTTGCAAAATGGGGAAGTGTGATATAGACTTGTCACTACTGCATGCCTTCTTCCTTCTTATTTCGTATGCTACTTTCTTTTCTTATGGTTATTAGTAAGCTCTAGAACTCATATTGATGTTATTGTTTATTAAGCACATAACCAGGCAAATGATTGATAAACTTAACTGTGCAGTGATATCTGGGAAGATGTCCCAGGCTATGCTCTGATATTGACATGTTTTTTTGATTTGTTAAGTTATCTGTCAATATTTGAAGCCTGTTGGAATACATGTCTAAAGAGATTGTCATCATCATAAAAGGGAAATTTGTTAGACTCGAAGTTTTGAAGTTGACAATGGGTTAGATATTATATTAAGGGAATTGGTCAAAATAGAGGATCAACCCTATTTGATTAACCACAATAAATAAGGGAGTGTGATGTAGACATGTCACAACTGCATGACTTCTTTCTTCTAAAGCACGAGAGGAACAATCAAGTCTCAAAAGAAGATTTAAATGGAACAACTATTGATGGTCGAAAAGGAAGACCAGAATCTACCATATTTAATTTTATAGATAAAGCCTATTTCTGTTTTGATAAATAAGTTTAACTAATAAAATCTTAACAAAATTTTATTGTTAGTTTATGCTTATCAAAACTATATCTCTATATAAATAAAGTATCATGGGGTCAAAAGAAAAGAGTTAATTCTCCTTGAGCTATATTGGCAATCTGAGTTACAAATATTTATTGAGAATTTAGTTTTATATTGTGCCTTCTGCTTATACTTAGAAGCTTTAAGGTAACTTAAGAAATATTTGATAAAAGTCTGGTTTAGAGTTAAATCAGCAATTGAGTGAGAAACTTTGTTGAAGAACAAGGTTTGGGAAAAAGTCCAACAAATCTAGAGTTAGGTTTGAGATTGACTTGTAGCTAAATCAACAATTGAGTGAGAAACTTTGTTGAGGAACAAGGTTTGAGAAAAAGTCATACAAATCTAGAGTTAGATTTGGGATTCACTAGAATAGGTTCTACACTTGTACTGTATATTGGATTGAGTAATCCAATTAGAGTCGTGGTTGTTTTCTCCTATTGAGCCTAAGAGTTTTTATTCCTTTAAAATCTCGTGTTTTGTCCTCTTTATAACATGATTATCTATTTTATATTTTTTGGGATTTTATCATAATTATTTTGTTAAATTTTATAAACTCAATTCAACCCCTTTTCTTAAGTTCATCTGAGACCAACACATGCTTCATTGATTCTATGTAGCTAAAGAATACAACAAAATAATCCTTTTATTTATCATTATTTTTTTACAATAATTTAAAGATAAAAATCAATTTGCTCAACTTAATACTTTCATGGGTAATCAATTAGTAAATCTAATTTATTCTACTACTTTATTTGTCACTCATTGATTTAATGCATGCATTCTATTTGTCTATTTTATTGTTTTGTTTCCATTCTTCACAAATTCAAATGATTTTGTTTTTTTAGGCTTATGGTTACGTTATGTTATCCATTTCTTGTTTATAATTATTACATTGAACACTATATATATATCATCTCCATGATATATTTGAAGTCTTTCTTGTCTCTAAATGTTACTATTCGATACAGATTATGGTTTACTATTCAAAAATTATCTTGGCGATTCACACTTTGAATCTGATAATAACCTTGAATCCAAGAACATAACCTGCTAAGTCATATTTAGCAAATATCATTCTATGTGGCAAATTAAGGAAGAAAGAAAGCACATGCTATGCATATGATTCTCTAATTCCTTCTTGAGACAATTTTAGACACTTGGAAAAACATTTGTTGAGTTTAATGTCTCCTTTTATCGAGTTGTTACTAAATCAAACCTAACTATTGAATTGATAGGCAAACGCTACATATGTCTCACGCTAAAATGTTGTCCAATGAATCAACTCATAAGAATCATAGCATGTTAGGTTATTGGCCTTATTGTTGTGAACTTATAGACCAATTTCCATTATATGTTAACTCAAAGTAGGCACTAAGTGGATATGAAATAAGTCTGAGAATAGTAAAATAACATTGAGAAATTTAATATGGAAAACCTTCTCAAAAGTAAAGAAAAAACCACATAATGCGTCTGCCAAAATACCTGTTGTTGAAAATAGAATTACAATGTTTCTCTTTTGATACAAGAGGATCTTTTTTTCTCATCCAATAAAAATGGTATACTATATCTTTCAATTCTTCTTAGAATGCTGATTTTGGGAAAGGGATGCAGAAAAGGATTCCAAGAATTATGATGAGGCACCTCCTCAACGTCAGCACAATAATTCTCACCACATAAATACAACTAACTCTTTTTCTCAAAGAGGACTATAAGAACTCATCATTTTTGTCTTGGATGATTATGGGATCATCCAACTCCTCGCTAGTCCCCTTGTATATAGTGAAGAGGTATGACTTCTTTCAATAATCATTAATAAATGACAAGTAATTGTAAGCATGTAATTCCTCACAACTCCTCACACCTTATAACTCCTACGCATTAACAAGATTCATTAAATGTAGCACTATTAATTTAACCATGTTAGGTTACTGTCCCTATAAATTATTCAGAATGAACAAACCAAATTTCCTAAGCCAAAATAAGCATTTAAAGAAAACGAAATCTGAGAATAGTAAAAAAACATCAAGATTTTTGACTTGGGCAACTTTCTCATTATCAGCAAGGAAAAATTACAGAATCTAGTCTAGCAAAATATTACTGATACTGAAAGTATGATTACAATGTTTCCCTTTAGATACCACAGGATCTCTTTATCTCACCCAGCAAAGATGATTTACAATTACAATGTCTCTTAATTCTCACCAAGTATGGTGAAAATACAATTCTCTCTCTCAAGCAGGGTTTTAAGAAATCTCAATTATCTATTTTTTGCTTTGGGATAGATGCTGATGGGATTGACCTACTCCTCACAAATCCCCCTTCCATATATAGTGAAAAGACGTGACTTATTTCAAAAGTGAGTTATGAATGATAATTAATTATAAACCTATAATTTCTCACAACTCCTCTCATCATTGTAACTCATGTGTATTAACAAGATGACATGAATGTGGCATTCCATTAATTATGAAGAAATTTTCAACACTTGTGAACTTCCTAAATTTTTAATAAAGACCGGCTGTATACTCAACCATAGAGAAGTAATCCCAACCAGGATGAGAGGAAACACAAGCCAAAGAAATATCATTAAACAAAGAAAAAGGGGGATGAGATGTACAAAGAGTCATGGGCAAAAGAACCTAACTAATATTTTTCATTAAATATTTACGAAAAAGGGGTTGTTTCAACAATATTTACAAAAATGGGACAGTGTAACATGCCTGGATTAGGCATGTTACAACACGCCTAGATTGGGCGTGATGTAACATGCCTAATCCAGGCATGTTACAGTTATCCCATTTCTATAAATATGCCCCCCCCCACCATTTCCTCATTTCCACCATCTCTCTAGAAGTGCTCAGCCTTCTCTCTAGAGTTTTCCGGTGGATGTTCTGTGCAGCGAAGCTCTGCTGAATTGTGAAGTCTTTCAGAAAAAATCCAACGACCAAGTAAGTGGATTTAATTTTTTGCCTCTGTTACAATATTTTTAGTCATGTTATTTTTTAGTTGTTTATATTGTTAGTGATGCATGTACTTAGTTTTTAGCAAAATAGATGTTAGGTTACTTAATAATTGTTTTAGTTTAGGGTTTAGGATTTATGTATTAGAAAACTGTTAGGATGATGTTATTTTGTTAGTGACAAAAATTTAGGTAGATAGAAAATTGTTTAGGTGTTTGGTACTCTAGTGTTTGGATAAAATGATTACAATTTAAAATTTAGGGTTAATGTGTAGTTATTGTATGAGGGTTAAATTATTAAGGTTTAGGGTTGGGGTTTATGGTAATGGTATGAGGGTTTGTGGTTATGGTGTAGGGTTTGGTGGGCATGGGTACATCGGGGCTAGGGATTAGGGTTGCTGGGCATGGTTAGGTTGTGTTTAGGGTATGGTCATGTGACGATAGTTTGTGGTTTAGGGTTTGGTGGGCATGGGATGTGACATTTGGGCTAGGGTTGGGTTAGGGTTGAGTTTCATGGTCATGTGACGATGGTGTGCAGTTAAGGGTTTAGGGTTTGGTGGGCCAGGTATGTGACGTTTGGGCTAGGGTTAGGTTAGGGTTGGTTTCATGGTTCTGGTTGCATGGTTTAGGGTTTGGTTTAGGGTTCGGGGCTAGGGTTGGGGTAGGGTTGGGTTTCATGGTCATGTGACGATGGTGTGCGGTTAAGGGTTTAGGGTTTGGTGGGCCAAGTATGTGACGTTTGGGCTAGGGTTGGTTTAGGGTTGGGTTTCATGGTCATGTGACGATGGTGTGCGGTTAAGGGTTTAGGGTTTGGTGGGCCATGTATGTGACGTTTGGGCTAGGGTTGGGTTAGGGTTGGTTTCATGGATCCGGTTGCATTGTTTAGGGTTTGGTTCAGGGTCCGGGGTGCAGTGATTAAGGTTTATGGTTTTAGGCAGAGTTATTCAAACCGGTTCGGACCACTGACCCAGTGACCCACTACCTCGACCGGGTAAATGACCAAAATTTGTTTTAGGTTTTATGTTTAGGGTTTAGTGTTTAGAAATTTTTTGTTTTAATGATTTGTGAATTGTACATAATTGTTAACATGGATTTTTATTTTTGGTGTATGAAGTTACTAATAACATGGCCGATTTATCTGGATCTGATTTGCCGCGCTCTGTATCGGATCATGAGGCTGAGCCGATGGATCCACGTCTTATGTGGTTCCTACCCCGTACAAGTGGGGCGCTTTGCGTAGGCATACTCAGCGCACCCATGTTTCACAAGCTGTGTGGAACGAGGGCAGAGTACGACTACTAAAGACTCGACATGGCAAGCTGTCGGGGGGGCCAGCATATGACAATATTCCTCAAGTCGTTTCTAATATGCTGCGTGACGCTGGCTTTCTTCATGTCACACACATGCGACATATTCAGGTATGCAACACCTCATATTAGTAATCAAATTTTATTTAACGATAACTACAGTTGTCAATTGATTAATGATATTGTTTTAGATTGATGCTGGGCTGATTAGTGCTCTGGTTGAGCGATGGAGGCCAGAGACCCATACGTTCCACATGCCACATGGAGAGATGACTATCACGTTACAAGATGTGGCTGGTATTTTGGGATTGCCCATGGCTAGCAATGTCGTCACTGGAGTGACTTTGTCCTATTGGGCGGAGGTCATTGAGGACGTTTTCGGTCAAGAACCTGACGACGAAATGGAGCTGACCGGTGGATATCTACGACTGACTTACTTCGATAGGCATTTTGGGGATTGGGATCAGTTGGATAAAGATTTTGTTAATGTAATGCAGTTTGCAAAGGCGCACATTACCCGCCTTATTGGTGCATGGCTGCTCAGCGATCAATCTGGAGGTAGCGTGATGGCAGCACGCTATATCCCTTTGTTGGATGGGCTCCCAGAGAACGGAGGATATAGTTGGGCCTCAGCGGTCCTTGCACATTTGTTTAGGCAGATGTGCGAGTGTACAGATGCATCCAGAAAGGACATTGGTGGATGTCATATGCTGCTTCAGGCGTGGGCGTGGCTAAGATTCCCACCAATTGCTCCATGTATTTCGCAGCCTATGGACCCACATTCGCATTTTGGAAACTGGTATGTGTGACTATATGTTCATTTTATAACAATTTTAACAATTCAGCCCTACATTGTTTAATGTTAGATATTTTGTTAACAGGTTTAACGGGCTACCCCGGCTTAGCCCGCACGAGGTGGTCTACTACAGGACGACCTTCGATGCCCTCACTCGAGACAACGTATGTATAGTGATTGTTTAGTAATTGTAAGTTTGCATTTGTGGTACATGTGATTACATAAAACAAGCTAACTTTTTCTTTTTTATGTGCAGGTGGTCTGGGAACCATATGGGGACTATCATTTCGTTGGTGCATCTGACCATGAGTGATTGTTGTGGATGGCATCAACGCCTATTATCTGTTTCCACACAGTTGAAGCTTGCTAGCCAGATAGATGCATGCGGCAATTTGGGAGGGATCAGCCAATCCCACATCCTGCCATGAAGCTTAAGGGTGTGCACGACTTTTCACTGCATGGTAAACGAGAAGAAAACTGGGTTCGTAAGCTCAGACAGTTTATCAGACGCTGGCAGCATAGGGAAGAGCACATCGACCTCCCCCTCCCCCCAATCTAGGGCCCAATGTCACCAAACCATGAGTACATGGTTTGGTACAGGGAAAATGGGAAGCGGTTTATCACCAAGGAGGGTGCCAAGATGGGTCGTAGTGTAAGTTTCGTTTTGATTAAATTTTTATGTTATTTACATTAATTATCATAATTGACGTAGTTGACACTGATGTTTATATATTTGAATTTGAATTTATAGGTCGATGGGATAGAGATGTTCTACCTCGCGACACTTAGGCAGAATAGGCCGACGTTCGACTTCGATTGGGCAAATCAGGAGTTGGGTCGCTTAATGTCTATCTTCACACAAAGTTGTCAGGTGGTCGAGGCTGGACCACAAGCTCCTGAGACGCAGCTTGAGGAGGAGCCACAATTGTCTCTTCAAGTTGGTCGTCGCAGAAGAGAGGGACGTGGTCTAGAGCGTCGACGACGACCTATTCCACAGGTGCCTAAGCCCATTGTTGGTCCCGGGCCTGCCGCCCCAGGTTGTTATAGGCCTCTAGTTATGTCATTGACATATGGGAGTCAGGTCTTTTATCATGATCCTACTGAGCATACCGGGTCATACTATTACGCGGATGTGCCTCCACCGGCGGACGCACAGACACAGGGCAAAAATGTTGGCTTTGGGAGTGTTCCCGCTGGTTGGATGCATACCAACATGGACCAGATGCTCATGGATTTTGATATGGCCACAACAGGTTGTGGGGGTTGGGCAACAGATGCACCATATGTGCCTGAACCTGCTGAGCATCCTATGCCATTATATGCAGACCAGGGCACTCCATGTCCACCTCCATATGTCCCGACATATGAGGCAGGCCCTTCCCAGCCAGACCCGTATCGGCCAGATCCTTATCAGGCAGGCCCCTCTCAGGCAGACCCGGTCGAGGTAGGCAGTTCTCAGCGACCTCGAAGACGGAGGCAACCTAATCGACAAGCGCGTCATGTGACGTGGCCACCACCGTCTTAGTTTTAGTCGGTTCGTTGTACATTTCAATTGTTTGTACCATTTATTTTAATGATGTGTAACGTTACTATTATGTATGTTACATTTGTTTGTGCCATTTAATTTTTTTTAATTATGCTTAGTCTACGTATTATTTAAGTTATAATTACCGTGAAATGCACGAATTAATGTGAATCCCATATTTTTATGCAAAGAACAGTAAACTCATAGGATTGAAGTAAAAAACAAAACATAACGTTCATTTGTAATAAGATCGATAATGTAAAACAACATATTCAGCACACATTTCTCATTCCATCTGGATGCCCGGTTTGCTAAAAATAGCTAAAATTTCAATTGGACAAAAACGTTTCCAGTAGTTCGATTCTGCTATGATCTTCAACACGTCTTCGTCGCTTGTCAACTCTTTTTATGTGATATTCGATTGTGCTGGTTGAATATTGTGCATGGCGTGGATGTCGAAAAAACAATTTTCTCACCACCTGTGACATGTGAATCCCATCAAGGGGAAATCCAACCGGCGCAACTTCCTTGATGACAGCCTTCATTCTTTCCATGGTGCATGCAGAAGGAATTTAAATCGTATTGGGTTTGTTCCAGTAAAGGCATAACCCACACAACCGGCTCTTCGGGGTATGTTCCACTTTCCGTTGTAATATAGCATTGCATCATGCGTTGGAACGATTGTGGATTGAAGTAGGTTGAGTATGCCATTGGGTGTTCTGTGGATGACACATAAAATTTCAATTGGGCCAGCACTCGACATATTGTCACTGCACCTTAACATTCTGCAAACATCATCATCATTTGTGAGTGCCACAGAAGTAAAAAAAAATAGTGCTTGTTGATTCAAGAGTAGCTATGTACAAATGAGCAAGGAATCAAGGCTCAAGTGTTTTGTGCTTTCAACATGCTCAAGGATAAAAGTGCCAAGAAAGCTTGAAGATCAATTTGATTAATGTGAAAGGGAAGTTGTGATCTGATAATCCAAATGAGCATATCATGCATGAATCATTCATCTAGGATTGTTAAATTAAAGGACTAAATAAAAGCAATTAACTAGAAAGGCATTTAACAAGCAAAGTTTTTGGAAAATGAATCTTTACTGCATTAATCGATTACAAGGATAATGACATCGATTATTTTGTTATTCGTGCCTTTTAGAAAACAAATCAAGAATATAGTAATCGATTACATATCGAATTAATCGATTACATAGGCCAAAATAGGAAAATCATGCTGACTATCTTAATCGATTACAGATGGTCGTAATCGATTACATCCGTGCCTATGGTAAACATGTTCTACTGAGGTAATCGATTACATATCGTTTTAATCGATTACATAGTTCATTTGAAAATATGTGACTGACTGTCTTAATCGATTACCATAGTCAGTAATCGATTAATCAATGCATTTAGAAAAAACATGTATGTCTGGTTTAATCGATTACTTCACGAAATAATCGATTATATTGTTCATAGCCTAAACTTAGATCACATCAGGAGCACTTTAATCGATTACATTCATGAATTAATCGATTACAAATGCGAAATAATCGATTACAAGAGCGTGTTTAATCGATTATTTTCAGTTAGAAAGCTGTTATAAATAGAACCCACTGCTCTGTGTTTTTGTAACTTGAGAATTTCGATATCTGAGCATTCACAAACATTCACAAGCTTTCATTAGTGACTTTCTGAGTTTCAAAAGGCATCTTTGCTTCACAAATTCTTATGGGTTTTTCATTCAAAGAAGTGAAGAATCATTGTTCATCAACGCATAAGGAAAGGAATGCATTGAGTTTGTAATCTGTCATTCAACCTGTTGAATCATTCATTTTGCATGAGTTTTTGGATTATCAGGTGATATCTTTCCTTATTCTTTGAAGGTGTAAAACTGTTGTTTGAATTTTTGTAAAGATTGGCTTATTGCAAATGAGTTTCTTGCTTGATGATTAGAGATAGTGTTTCTCTAAGGGAAGCTGAGTAGTGTTTTCAGTTTGGGTTTGGTCTCTAAGGGTCTAATAGGGTTTTAGACTTCTGAACTTTATCTAGGGTTGATAAAGAGAGGCTTGTAATATCTTGTAAGAATAATATTTGCAATAGTGGAACTCTACTCTAGTGTTGAGTACAAGAACTAGATGTAGCTTTATAGTGTTTGAAGTGAACCAGTATAAAAATCTGTGGCTAATCTTTCTTCTCACCTATTCATCTCTTAATTGCTTTGTTTGTGAATCAATTTCATTGCACAGAAAGTTATACTCTGTTTTTTCTTTTTCTTGACAAAAGGAATTTGATTGAATATTGATTCTTGGTTTTAGAACAATTTTAAAAGTGATAAAGATCCTGTGGAAAAACTCTGATTTAAAATTTTAATTTACTAAGGTTTAACCAATTCACCCCCCTCTTGGTTGTGTTGAAGTATTCTATTCATTCTCAGTGCTGACCTGCATGCAGGGATGGTTGTCGATAGTAGATGTTATCAAAAAAATGGTCATCAGTAACAACAAGGGTTTGCTGCATCCTACTCTTCAGGGTTTGAAACGAACAGCCATCAGGAACTCGCATTGGAATTGGAGTTGCACATTGGAAAGAAACCCCTGTTTTGTCGTGCTTCGTTGATCCATTCGGATAAATGAACATTAATTTTGAATTACCAATGTTCTGACTGCTGGTTTCTCCTAAAAATGTCATCGTATGCACATTGAATTTTGAGTGCCGAGCATGTGAGTTATATAGGGCTCAATGGCGCCCAACTTGGGCGTGTGCAATGACGGGGTAATTGTTAGGCGTGTTCAGTCACGCCCAAGTTGGGCATGTTGAATGACGGCCAACTAGGGCGTCTTCAATTATTATTCAGTCACGCCTAAGTTGGGCGTGTTGAATGACGGCCTATTTGTTAGGGGTGTTCAGTCACACCCAAGTTGGCTGTGTTGAATGACGAGCAACTAGGGTTTCTTCAAGGCGTGTTCAATCACGCCTAAGTTGGGCGTGTTGAATAACGGCCTATTTGTTAGGCGTGTTCAGTCACGCCCAAGTTGGTCGTGTTGAATGATGGCCAACTAGGACGTCTTCAAGGCGTGTTCAGTCATGCCCAAGTTTGGTGTGTTGAATGACACCCAACTTCGGCGTCTTCAAAGCAACATTTTCAACGCGTGTTCAAACATGATTAGTATTAAAACGTTATAAACAAAATGTTAATACAAAACTAATATAATGGCCTAGAATAACGTTGTGCATTAACATACAATTAATAAAAAAAAACATACAACCACTCAGAAAATCATGAAGTCCCCCCACGACTAGGACAAACTCTCCGATTGTGCCCAACTTGCTTACAAATGCCACACCTCATACGTCTCTGGGATGTTTCAACTTCGTCCATCTCGTTACGTATTCTAGTGGACCTTGGACGACCTTTGGCACACAGCATTGATCTGTCAGGTATGATGACTGGACCATCACCAGGTGGAATGACCCGTTCATTACCTATTGGCTGCCATGACACTGAATATGCTTGCACCAATGTACTTACAAGGATGACGTCGTCCACGTACTGAAATGGATTTTGGCGCACATGTAAAGCAGCAGCTACGGCATTACTGCAGGGGTATTTGAATGCCTTGAACTTCCCTCACTGACAAACCCGATCGGCAAGGGACACTGAATATGACTTGTCGCACCCATCATCCACCTGAAATAACGTTCGAGCAACGTTATATCTAAGTACATGGTGCCCTGAAGCCAGCGACTGATTACGCATCATTGCTTCAACCACATTTTTGCAATATCGTTGTGAATGCTGAAGCTGTTCGGCAGCCACCTCAGCTCTGTCTACAAAATACTGAACCAGTCGGGTGTACGTGTGTTTCACAAGAGCTGTGATAGGCATGTTCCTGGCTCCCTTCAACACCCTATTCACTGATTCAGCCAAGTTTGTTGTCATGTGGCCGTATCTGCTCCCCTCCACATCATATGCACGTGTCCATTTCTCCTTGGGGATGGAATCGATCCATTCGGCAACCTCAGGACTGGTCTCACGAAATCGTGCAAATGCGATGTCAAACTCGACCATAGATGGTGTATAACCTGCAACATCAAAAAATACATCAACATAATTCTATTTACAAATTTTTCTTAACCAAAAGTATCATAAATATCAACATTTTCAATCACCTAAATTCATGAGGGCCTTCTTCAGTCTTGCATCCTTGAATCTCTGATTAAAATTACTGACAATGTGTCACAAGCAAAACACATGATGCGCAAAAGGTGGTTGCCAACCAGGATGACTTTGAACAGCAGATATAATGCTCCAGTGGCTATTTGAAATGAGGCATATATTTTGCATGCGAGTAACGTGGAAGCGAATGTTAGAAATGAAGTAATTCCAAGCTTCCAGCGTCTCCCCCTCAACAATGGCAAATGCCAAAGGCACACATTCATTATTCCCATCCTGAGTTGTGGCAACCAACAATTTTCCTTTATATTTGCCATATAAATGAGTCTCATCAATTTGAATGATGGGTTTGCAATAGTTAAATGCCTCACAACACTGTCCAAAAGTCCAAAACATGCGATGAAACACGTGCTTTGCCCGTACCAGTCGATTTGAAACGAAGTAATCATTCGTCTGAATATCAAAATAAGAACCTGGTGCAAAACGAAGCATGTAGTTACACCACCTGGGCAAGAATGCATAAGATTCTACCCAGTCCCCATAAACCATTGTCATTGCTTTCTGCTTCGCATACCAGGCCTTTTGATAAGAAACTTTAAATCCATATGTGTTGGTAATCCTCTCCTGTACCAATGAGATTGACACTGATGGTTCCTTCTTAATTATTCCTAAAAAAACAAAAGTAACAATCACATCAATGACATGCTTTGAGAACAAATATGTTTTTGAAATGCATAACAGCGAATTAAAACATACCAACAACCAGTGCAACAATCACGTCAGAATCAAGCTGTCTGTGACCCTGTGAAATATGATCATTCAAGCAATTGTGTTTTCCACCCCCATTTTGAAACAACCCACTTCTCACGGAAAACTGGTTTAATAACCCTAACCCTCCAAGGGCAACCATCAGTATGCGCAACACACTTCATGGAATACTTGTCAGGCTTGCTCTCAACCACAGTTGCTTCTTGATGCTCTTTCATCAAGTTATGCTTCACTGCTATTTGCGCTTCCTTTTTCGAGTCAAATTCTTGTTTAAAAAATAAATCATCCCTTAGTTGCCACAGACCCTGCACTAATCTTGAACCCGAACCAGAACCAGAACCGCTAAAAGAGTCTTGTTCGGGTGGGTAACTCCAATCAATATATGTATAATGAGGAATTCCTTGCCAGAAAGGAATCACCCCAGCAGCTGCACATTCAACGTCAGTTTAATTAACGATATCAACTAAAAAGCACTAGCAACACAAATTCTTACCAAAAAATGAATCACTTAAGATTTATAAGTATCTATCTAAAAAGTAAATAAAAAGAAATCAACTTAGACCCTCCAAACCCTAAACACGATGTACGCCTGCCGACACAACCTTAACCCATCACCCGTATACCCAAACCCTAAACCCCAACCAAACCCTAAACCTCAACAGAAAGCCCTAAACCCCAACCAAACCCTCCAAACCCTAAACACCATATACGACTGCCGACACAACCTTAACCCCTCACCCGAATACCCAAACCCTAAACCTAAACCTCAACAGAAAGCCCTAAGCCCCAACCAAACCCTCCATAACCCTGTACTATCAATCCTAAATCCTAACCCCTAACTATTTAACCCAAACAATAAAGCACAAACACTTCCGGTTAAACAGTATTCACCTAAACAATTTTCTATATAAAACAAAATTCTACCATCCTAATTCATTTAGTCAACCAAGTTAACTAACAAAATAACATCATTTAATGCACATTCAAAAACATATTAATAAACAATATAAAACAAATTGAATGACAAAACATACATATATACATATATGCGTACATTCTAATTCATATCCTCAGCTAATTTACCTTGTTCTGGTTGACTAGAACCACCCTCCGCATGATCACGACTTGAGATGGCCCGACATTGGCATCTTCCTGATGCACACCAGCATCCTCATCCTCATCCGACGCACTAGCATCCTTCTCAAGAAGCCGATCTTCCATTGCGATATTTTCATCATCGTCATCCTCTTCATTGTCATCCATGACCCAAGTTGGGTCATGTGAATCCTCCTTAGACACGTTTACCTCTCCAGCAACAAATGATGCCCCTCCAGCAGCATACGATGCCCCTCCAACAGCATATGATGATGTATGATGTGGAACTGCCTGGATAGGTAAACCAACATCCTCAACTTGTGTAATATCCACGTACAACTCCAAAAAATCTTTCCTTTCCTGGTTGCAAAATTCATCCAGTACCAACTCCACGTCTTCATCATCCATTATTTGAAACCCCATGAACTTCTCGTGTTGCCATAATCTTCCCGTCAGTAAGTGATACATTGGTTTCTATTTAGACGTAATTTTTGCCGTATCTTCTCATGCAATTCGCTAAGTGTTGAGGTATGCTTCACAGAGGTTCCTCGTGTTTCTCCTTCAAAAATGACACCCTATTGGCCTTGATATTTTCTTCCATTACAATATAAGATAACGCGAATAGAATCACCACTTGAACTCATGCTTCTCGTCACTCAAAACAACTTCAAAAATCTCTGAAAAAAATGAAAATACACTCAAATAGTAGGCAGTTTAGCAAAGACACAGGACACTGGACGACCAACTATGAAGGACAGTGATGAGTCACTATTTATCACTATTTACTCATCTTTCTGTACTCATTTTAATTCCTAGTTGTGTTTAAATGTTTATATTTTGCACTGTTTCTTATTTAGGATTTAATTGGACCGATAATTCAGATTTTAATTAATTTGGATTATTTTAAGTTTAATTATTCTAATTTGATTTTCAGGGCAGATTAATAATTAATTGGGCTTGGAATTAATTCATGGACTTGAAGATTGGGATGCCGTGCGTCAGTATTAGTTTCAGAACATTTTATTTCCGTTTTAATTGTATTTTCGTTTTGGGCCAAAACTGTTAGGAAAAGCCCATTTTTCGTCTAGGTCAGTCACTCTATTTAATTGGGAACTGTGCCCATGCAGAGGGGAGCCAACATTTAATTTTCGTGCAGTTTCTTAGGGTTTGAGTAAAAAAAATTTCGTTTTCTGTTTCTCTGCTTTGTCTATTTTCGTTTCTGCTTCGCTGTTGGTTTCCAGAATACAATTGCGTTTCAATTCAGTTTATTTTCGTTTCTGTTCCTTCTAATTTGTATTTCGTTTGCTGCTATTTCGTTTCTGTGAAACTTCGTTTTCTGCTTTTGCTTTCATTTTCGTTTTCTGTTTAATCTCGTTTTAGTGCGTTCTGTTGTTATTTTCGTTTCCACTGTTTAGGTTTTCGTTATGTTCAGTTCCAATTCAAATTGTGTTTCTGTTGTTAATTTCGAATTAATGGAAGGCTAAACCTAGGGTTGGACCCTAGGACAGATTGCAGACCTTTAATGGAGGTTCCTGTTCTTCTAATTCGTTTTCTGCTTGGTTCTTCCTTGTTAGGGTTTCTGTCTGTATTTTTCGAATTGGATTCATGCTTAATGATTCTGGTATTGATGGATGCAGTAATCTCAGTTTGCTTAATTCTGAGAATTTACCCTAATGAGGTTCACGTTTGCTTAATTCGTGTAATGACGTTTTAGATTAATCTTCGCTTAGTCGATTAACTTGGACTGATGAGAATTAAGTAGGACAGATTATCTTTCGTGAACCGAGGAAATTAGAGGCGCAATCTGTTCGAAGGGTCTGACTTGTTTTTAATCACTGCAATTAATTTCGTGTTTCTGTTTAATTTAGTTTTCGCATTCTGTTTAATGTAGATTTTCGCATTCTGCCACAAAAACCCCCTTGCACGTTTAATCCCTTAAACATAGACAATTGGTCCTTGAGAGACGATCTAGGAGTCACTTCCTAGTACTACATTTAAAATCATATTAATTTGGTTGCGTACGACCGCGATCAGACAGTCTGGGGGGGGGCATATTTATAGAAATGGGGCAGCTGTAACATGCCTGGATTAGGCATGTTACAACACGCCCAATCTAGGCGTGTTGTAACATGCCTAATCCAGGCATGTTACACTGCCCCATTTTTGTAAATATTATTGAAACAGCCCCTTTTTCGTAAATATTTAATAAAAACATATTATTTAGGTTCTTTTGCCAAGAGTCATAGGGGACAAGAAAAAGTGGTGAACTTCCTAAATTGATGCTATATGAACTACCAATTAGCATTCAACTTTTCTCATAATTTCATAAATGAAACTAGAATCAAGATGGGTCTTACTCATTAGTTATTTTTGCCTTACTCAACATTTAAATTATCCAGGAACTCCAATGGAGAAACAAGTCATTCAGCTATCCCCTACAATGCCAAGTGTAAGTACAGAAAACCTTGTCTGGGTTTGCGTGGGGAACAAGACTGCTTAGAAGCACATTTTCCAACTCATGGTGAAAAAGATAAACTCCATGCAGAAAACTGGGTGGCTACTTTGCAATTCAACTCATGAACTTGAGCCTGCAGCATTTTCTCTGGCTCCACAAATCATACCTATAGGGCCACTTCTTTCAAGCAATCAGCTTGGCCACTCTGCAGGCAATTTCTGGCCACAAGACCTCACTTGTTTGAAATGGCTTAATCAGCAGTCACCAAGTCAGTAATATATATGTTGCATTTGGAAGCTTTACAACTTTTAGTCCAACCCAGTTCCAAGAACTGTGTTTAGGTCTTGAACTTTCCAATAGAACTTTCCTTTGGGTTGTGCAGCCAGACATCACAAAAGGGTCAAAAATTGCATATCCAGAAGGGTTCGTAGAAAGGGTGTTGGATCGTGGTAGAAAGGCGGCATGGTCATCACAGCAGAAAATTTTGAGTCATCCTTCAGTTTCTTGCTTCATAAGCCATTGTGGTTGGACTCTATAGTAGAAAGTGTCAGCAATGGGATCCAAGTCTTGTGTTGGCCTTACTTTGCTGATCAGTTTCTAAATAGGAACTATGTTTGTGATGTTTGGAAGGTAGGGGCTGGGGCAAGATCCAGATGGGAGTGGCATGATTGCACATGGTGAAATCAGAAGAAAAATCAAGCAACTTTTGGATGATGAACAATTGAAAGAAAGGGTCAAAATTTCAAGGAGAAAGTTCAAATTGGCATTGGACTAGGTGGTTTGTCAAAGAATAATCTAGACAGCTTCATTAGGTGGATAAAAACTTAAAAAGTTCCAAGCATTTGCTAGATTTAATTTAACCATGCTTTTGGATCCTCCCCCTCCCCCCCACCTCCCTTGTGTTTTTGTGTGCATGTGTTCCTTTGTATAATGACTTAACCTCTTTTCTTAATTCATTTGTATTATAATAATAAAATCACACACACATCAATCATCATGCATGTAGATGCCATCATTTTTAACCATGAACTCATCGAGTATACGAGTAAGGTCACTATAGTGTACACTATGCACATTGATAGTGAGGGATACTGAAACTGATGCACCTACTAGTGGAGGTCCCTTTCAATGCTAAATAACATTAAATCTAAGGGAAACTGAAAATCTGTCTAGAAAAGAAGCATCTGTTTGAATTCCTTATGATTCGGATGTTTATTGCTCTGCCACCCTTGCAGCCTTGGCTTTCATATAAATTTCAGTCTTCGCTTCTTTAATAAGCTAGCTTTTCTCTCTTCTAATATATATATATATATATATATATATATATATATATATATATATATATCATCCTTTTATAATTTTTCTCACATTACTTACCTATTAATTTTCTTAAAGCTTTAACCACAATTAACATTTAAATTTATCATGTCCGAGAAGGACTAAGCTGATGTGTCTGAGATGGATCAAGTTGATGTAACAATCTGTCCGATATTGACTAAGATAATGTCTTGGCCAAAATGGACTAAGTTGATGCCCTGGATTAAAGCTGAGACAATGTTGAAACTCCATGGAAAATGAGTAGGTACGTGCAAAAAGCACTCACATAATCAAGTATTCAACTGGAGAGGGATATTTAATAAATGCATATCTCATACAATTATGTTGGCTGCTTTTTACATGAGCCTAGAATAGGCTGGAATCTTTGGTATGGGACCCAAGACTTTTCAAGGATAATACAACCTTATCTCATCTGAAAAATCTTACTCTTAGATACTGATTGAGGTTGATCCAACATTTGGGCCATTTGGGCCGAGGTGGCCCGTTACACGGGTTAGGCCTCAGGCCCAGTCCAAAATAATATCCTATCTGATTATTTGGCCTGAGAAGCATAAGGGGTATATGCTTCAGAGGCTAAATAGGAATTCTCTTAAAACATTAGATAGTCAAGCATTCAAATTTTGACTAATTAATTTTGGTCATTTTTAGTTGTACAAAACTTTCAGCTTCATCTGATGTTACCTTGCCAATTCTAAAATTGCTAAAATTCTTTATGTTTCCCTAAGATTTTTTTTCCACATATACCACGCTTCAAAGACAATCATATTTGAGATAATATCAATCATTAAATCTGAACACCTCTCTTAATCGGAATTTGAATTGTGGTTCATTATGTTGTGAGAAACTAGTCCCTTCCATTAAACTTAACCCCGATTTTGTGCTTCCTAAAGATAGTAAAAGTTAAAATTCACCATGGACTACACCACTCCACAGAACAGAATCGAGAAAAGGAAACAATCAGAAGTCATATAGATTTAAAAAATTAAAAAACATCACTATATCAAAATTTCCAGCTTACTTCATCTGATTTTACCTTGCTAATTCTAAAATTGCCACAATTCTTTGTGCTTCCCAAAGATTTTTTTCTCCTCACAGATATCATTCTATTAGTTATTAATTGTGGACACTTCTCTTAGTCAGAATTTGAGTTGTGGTTCATCATATTGTGAGGGACTAGCTCCTTCCATTAGACTTAACCTCCCTTGTTAGCATGGACTACACAGCTCCACAAACAATTGAGAAAAGGAAACAATCAGAAGTCATATAGATTAAAATAACATCACTATATCAACTAAGCTATCAGCCTCTGGCCACTGTGTTATGTGTTTCACTTTTTCTTCTGAGGGCTGGTCAGGTCTATTCCCCTTCCTATGTTGTAGGTTCTGTGTTCTAGTGTGGTACTAGTTTGAAGAGTTGTTTAAGCATTTGGTCTAGCAGGGACCACACAGTGTTTTTTGATCCCTTGCTTGTGTTTCAATGTGTTTCTTTTCCTCCCAAGACACTGTCATTTCCCATTAGAGCATAGTCGGAAGATTATGGGTTGAGATGGGAGTCCCTGATGATAGTTACTACTCCACTGCACAAGTTGTCTAGTTAACACACCCTAGTGAGTGAGTAGTGACCACTGAGTTCTGACCACCACACCCCCCCCCCCCCCCCCCCCCCCCCCCCCCAGCCCTCATAATAAGTCATAACTTCTTTGCCTCTTGTCTAGAGCACTGCCCTTTAATCATCAATCAATGTCCTGGTTTTGTTTGTTTGATTGTGGTGAAAATGGGTGCAAAGAAAATGAATTGAGAGAAATAAAAAATAATATGTATACATATACATATATATATATTATTATTTTACAAATGTTAAAGATATTGGTTAAGGAATTTAAAAGTAGAAATATTTTTATCAACAGATAAAAAATTAAATTGTCCGTAATTTTTTTATGCTCTTTTATAATTACACATTAAATATTTTTCTCTTTTAAGATTTTTACTATTTAATTCAAATGGAGACAGAATAAAAAGTTATGACAAATTCACAAAATATTAATTGAAAGAACATAAAATTACATATTTTTCATGTTTTCTTTGTTTGCCTTGCCAATTCGATAAGATTTTATTTCTTCACATTTTACTCGTCATACAAATAAGAGATTTTTTTTTCAAGTAAAACAATATTTTGATCCCTTAAAAATTTGAAGCCGATCACATTAGTCTATGGAAGATGGGAGTCACCATTTTTATTCTTGCAAGATGAAATGTCAATCAACTTAATCACTGAAAAGAATTTATTTTTTTTTAGAAATTAAATTGATGCAAAAAATGACTAAAATAATCAACTTTTTCATATACTAACATCATATTTTCATCTTGTAAGAATTAACACGACTAACTCCAAATCTTTAAAAGATTAATAATATTCGTCAGATTTTTTTCATTTTCTCTTGTATTTCTTTTTCTTTCTGCATCCAAACAGAACAGCATGTGACATTCCCTCATTTCCAACAGTTCCATTTCTTTCTACTCCACCTTTTTAATGATCATCTCTAGGACTGTTGTTGGATCCCAAGACTTTTGCATCAATGATAGCCAGCATATTCCTCTATGTTTTTTATTAATCCACTGGTAAAAAGGCAGTGGAGTGTGTGATTTGAGTATTACTCGTTTGTCTCAAGACTAAAGCCTTTTGTAGCAATTTATTCTACCACCTTATTATGAGGACTTTAATGTGTCAAGATGCATGAAAAGTGACAAAAAAAAAAAAAAGAAATGTTAATTTAGACATAACTTGGTTAAATGAAAAAAGGCACAAAGCAAAACATCAGTAAACATAGCTAGTAACAGTTAACACAAGCAAACTAAAACAGATATTTTAGAGCAGCATAACAATAAAAAGTATAAACAACCACAAGCAAGAAAATTGTGCTTGAAATGTAAAATGTTTAGTATAAAGAAGGGATATCCTAATTTTACCTTTGAAAGAGCTTATTTACTGTTTATTTAATCTTATGTATATATGACATAAACACACTCAGTTAAGGCAAAACCAGAATCATTTTCATCTCCAATAAAAATCGTTAGTGAATCTGAGTGGCTGAGTGCTATTCATAATCTCGGTATCTTGAATTAGGATACTGTTACTGTTAAAGTTTCTTAGTTTTGGTCTTACGTACCATGAAAAAAATGAGCAAAACAATCATAGAGATGGATTATTGTAAAAAAAAAAATTAAACCACATGTATCCTCCATTGAAATCCTAAGTCACCTAGGATCATTATGGACGACAATCATTTTCCTCCAAATATTTAACACAGTTACATATCATGACTCAAATCCAAAGCTACTCATTAAGCTAGAACAACAAATACTAGTTGATTCATGCGCTCCGTGTTATTGTTATTGTAATATTGTTTCACTGTCTTTCTTTTTCACAACAAAACATGAGTGTCTTGTCATGAGAGGATCCTCGTCCCCATCTTTCCAAGCTGCAAATACTACGTTTTCCTTTACGCCTAGCTTCTCCAGTTTGCTATTAGCAAGATAGCATTATCAGCAATTTTTCTGTTAACCATAACCTGACCATTTTCATTTGTAACACGTGAATGGTTGCAAAAACGAAAGTTCTACGCCGGTTAGCAAGATGACATATAGATATCGACAAAGTTTACCAGCGGTATAAGAATATTGCAAAAGATTAGGACCCTCAAAGCATAATATATATGGGACAAAACTTAAATGCATGTGTCTCGGTTGTTTTTGATATTATTTTTCATTCAGATAGAATTCATATCAGTAATTTACATATAACACAAATCAAGTGAAAGGACTTTTATTACAAGAGGGAAAAAGAAATAAATTTTCTACATAAGATCATATTATAAAAGGTTAAGTTAATCAATTAAACACAATCTAATATCTGTAGTGATAATTTTTATTTTAAAAAATACCAAATTTGATATGTTTGATATACATGCATGTATTCTGTTATAATAAGAAAATAAAATGGTAACATTTTGGGCTAACATTGTAGTAGCTAGCCATAACAATTTTGATAGGGTCAAATCAAAATATAAAAAATTCATTGTGATTAGTGAGCAATAGTCAATACAGGACCGATATCTGGTGTAACCATGTGTGGAAAGGAAATTGCCACGCTTCCACGCGGGATTTTGTAACAGATAAATATTTGTCGGTGGGGAAGTTAATTGGTATGATCATGTTAAAACTTAAAACTCTAATATCTTCATATTAATGGAGATATGTTTCATCTCATGAATATTGATATGCATGAGAAGGGATCTACATACACACGTCAAAATGGGAAATCTAAGTGATGTCACACAGAAAATAACTTCTATGTGTTTCAACATCTTTCCCTAGTGGGCTGTCTAGTGCTTTAGCTACCATTTAGGGACCCTATAGGGTACCACTTATACTTATAGACATCAAGGAAGTGTTTAAGAATAAATCTTAAATTGGTTGGTTAAAATTTTAAAATGAGTTAAAAGGTAAATAAATAAGATGGTTCTTTTAAAAAATAAATAAAATAAGAAGAGTCCTAAATCTGAATTCTTCCAGGTCTAGTCTGACCTAATATCGGGCCAGCAGGCCAACGGACCAAATTAGCTTGATTAATATATAAATAAATAAATAAATAATAATTTTAAATGTGGAAAATTATAAATAAATAAAAAATCAACACTTGAAAAAATGAATTAACGGGTGCAGTATTAAAACAAGCAGCAATAGCATCAACTTGAATATTACGTAGCATAATTTTTTGCCATTACTCTTTTTGTTTCTTTGGTGAGTTTCAGCCCACTTTACCTTTACCATGTGTTTGTCAACAAAATGTATCAAGAGGTTCATTTTGTTGTCTTTGTTTTTCTATTATTATTATTATTGGCACTTGGCTGGTAGTGTGAAGTCCCTCAACTGCATGCCTCGTAGAGCAGCAGGTAAATTGATACCCATTTCATTATGATGATATTCACACATAACATCCTTCATTATTATTTATTCCATCCGGTCATGAGTAAAAGCAACAAAAATTAATTTTTTTTTCAAATATAAACAAATTTCAATTACTTATACCTTATTTAATGAAATTATCTCCAAAATATCTTTCATTTAGTAAAGCTAATAAAGACTCTTTTATGTTTTATATCAAGTTCTAATGAATGATAATTTAAGAAAAATATTTATTTTAATTAAAAATGATACATTTAATGAGTTAAATAATTTTCTTAACAAATGTGAAGTGTGTCTTTTTTTTGTTTATAATCAAGATAGGAGGAAATATTAATTAAATCCAAACCAAAATGTTTGATAAGCCTATAAGAAAAATATGAAAAAATCTAGACGAAGTCACAGACTTAGGGGAGTCCAAGAACAAATCATTGATAAACACGTTGTCGACACGCACCAAAACAATTTTATTAAGCTAATTCTGTAGCACAGAGCTAACCTAGGTCGACTCAGAGACACAATCAATATGGTTCTAGCTTCAATTTACGAATAACAGTAAGGGGGAATTTTATCAAACAGTTTATGCGCGTAAGTAAAACTTGCAAAAAACGTAAATTAAAATTAAAGAACAGTGCAGAAATTAACAAGATTATCAACAAGTGAGTAAAACAGATTAGAGAAGCATCAATCCAATTCACCAAACCAAGCAATTCGAATCATCATCATTCTCAGAATTTTATCCTATCATGAACATCCATTCAATCTCATTAGAAGTTGTTCAATCGAATTAACCCCTAATTTAATTGAAACCACAACTCTAATTGAAATATCATCTAATTATTTTGTGATTAATATTCGAAATTAGGCTTGAATCCATAGCCTAATCCGCTTTCAATCCTAAAAGCATTCATAATCATGAAAAACAGAATAGCAATTAAAGAAGAAGATGAACATTCAAGTAGAATTCGAAATACTAAACCAGAACTTCAATTCTCCTTGTGCCTTGGTTGGTTCCTTGGATTGATTGGTGATTTAGCCTTCCATGATCATCATCAATGAAAGCCTCATGGATTGAGTGCACGAAAATGGAAGAACAGAAAAACAAAAATGAAGAACAATGAAGAACAGTAGAGAGAAAATGAGAGCAAGGGTTTTGATATAAAAACTAAAGGAAAGAAAAATAAAACTTGTTTATTGAAATGTAAAGAGTGGTGTCTAAGTTTCACTAAAGTCACTAATATATGTAGTGACTGAGTTACGAAAATAAAATGGGCCACAAACAAGTCCAACAATCTAATTATTTGCTATTTACAACCATGAAAGTCAAATTCGCAACCCAAAATTACAAGTGCAGAGGCGCTAACTTCAAAGCTAAAAATGACCTCTAAATGACAGAATTGGCCTCGGGCTATTTGTAGCAAACTTGTAGATCTTTTCGTTATCTTTCCAAGGACTCCTAGAACGCTCCATTCGGAGATCGGTAGCACCCTATAGGTCCTGCACACGTCAGATACGTCAAGTGAGCCAAAAATCCGAAAATATACAACAATTAGCGATTAAGTCCACTTACTTGCCTAGGCCAAAAACTGAATTAGAATAGGAAAATAAAGGTCCAAGAGAGATCAAATAAGCTAAGAAGGATAGAAAAATACTCAACTAAAAGCACACTATCAATCATATCCAATGAAAATCGAAAAAACCATCCAAAAATCAAAAATCAAAAAAACCAAAAATTGAACCGATAAAAAAATTTAAAAATCATTTTTTTTATTCTATTGGATCGAATTTGGATTTAATTTTCAAAACCGATCTTATCCAATTCAAATAAGACTTATACATGTATATATATTTATACATAATTTGATAATACTACCCATGCTTATATTTTTATTTCTTATATATTTATAAAATGGTCATATAACTTATACCTATTTATAAAAAATATTTAATTAAAGATCATTTTTACTAACTATTTGAGTTAAGATGCAAAAATATAATTATATAATGATATATAAATAATATTTTATATTTTAAATTAATTTTTATTATAATTATCATATATCTTATCGTTTATTTAATATTTTTCAGAAAAATAAAAGTATGATTAAAATAAAATAATTAATTCAATTCAAACCGCTTAAAATTTTGAACAAAATAGACTGAATGATAAATTAAAAAAATAAAGTGATTGGATTAAATGATTGTTTCTTCAAAATTGATTCGATCCAATCCACAAACACGTGTACACATACTCACTCACAAGACAAGCATATAATTGATAATTTGAGTGTTTATGTTTGATTTTTCAATGTTTCATTATCTTTTAATTTAACTTATTTAATATTATTATTAATATTATATTATTAAACAGATTAATCCAAATACTAAGAGTCAAATCCAACCTAAGTCCATTTGGTCTGTGGGCTAAAGGAGTCAAGCCAAAATAGCTTGATTCAATTTACAGGCTAGTATAACCTAATTTATAAGCTCATCAAGTCAAATCCATTTTGACAGCTATATGGTTCTTGGACAAAGAATTGAATATATTAATATCAAAATAACTTGTGACAATTGAATCTATCTCTCTTCTTCTCATTTATTTCTTGAGTATAGCATCAATATTCTTATTTAAAAGAAAACTAAAAATCAATTCTAAAATCTAAAGTCTTTAAGTCGATCCATTTTGTTTCTAAGTTGGTTCCAGTCTTTTGGCTAGGGTTGTGTGAAAAGAATTTGAAATTTAAGGTAAAATTTTTAATTATTTAATGTAATATAAATTATATTTTTATATTAATCTTTTAACTTTTGAATTGTGAAATATTTTATCAAATTTTTATAATTAAGTGTTTCTAACATTTTATTCTAAATAAATAAAATGTAAAATGGATATTTCATTCAGTATATCTAAAAACGTTTTTAACCGGATTTAAGTTCGATGTTGAAAAAATATTTTATTTGGAGTTTACTTTCTTCTCCTTACATTTTTTTTTCAAATATTTTCAATTCTGAAAAAATAAATTAAAATGTCACTAAAATTTATTTTATTTTACTTTACAAAATTAATACAATATTTTTCTCG
>PYAF01000069.1:223037-238923 GCA_007407185.1 Glycine tomentella
AATTTGAGACTTAAATATTTTTTGTCCCCACAAATATGTTATTTTTCTTTTTATTCCTATAAATCATGTTTTTATTTTAATTCCTATAAATTAATGATGATATGACATTTCTTGTGACATGATAATATCAAATTTTATTTGTCATCTCATCATTTTTATAATGGAGGTTATCATAAAAAAATATAATTTATGAAAATTAAAGTATAAAAAATTAAAAAAATATAAAATAAAAAATATATTTAAGCCCTTTAAATATATAAACAAGTAATTGTACTATTTACCTCTACACATACATTCTTTTTTTCTTTGAACACTCTTCACAAAAGTAACTTTAAATACATTAATTAAAGTGCTTTATCCTTTGCAATCATATGTCACTATCAATTTCTTATTTATTTTATTTTAAAAAAATATCTTCCATCCCTAATTGATCTTACGAACTTCCACTCCTAATTAGAAACAATATTGATAACAATAATTCGTAAAAATAAAATAAGGCACAAAACAATTGCCCTATGGCCTTACTCTCTTCAGGGCACTGCCTTTCTTCTCCCATCTCATTGGATCTCAACAGACTGAGTTTTCTCTAGTGTTTACTGTTTATCCTAGAAAAAAAATATTTAAATAAAACAAACGTCTCTTCTTCTCTTTTTTGTCTTTGTTCCAACGCATAGGACAAAACAAAATTCTCTATAAGAATATAAAAAAATATTCGACAAAACACTACATAGTTAAAATTTATTTAATACAGCAGCTTTTGCCAATAACAAACAGTATGCATGTCAGTGAACCAAACAACAATAACAACAATGAAAATACACTAGACATACATAAAAGGACAAAGTCACATTGTAAAGTGAAAAATAGATAACCCATATATGATGTTTGCAAAAACCATTTTGGATTTTTAATTTGTGCATGTTTGAATTTCCGATTCAAACCTATGTTTGGGTCGATCTCTGTTTTCGAGAAATATAGATACCTTTCCTTTTATAAAACATAATTTATAGACTATTAGATTTACCTTAAAATTCATATATTGCAATTTGAACCCACATCCAAACATACCTTTAGTTGGATGTTTTTTGAGCCAGAATTGTAAGTGGGTTGGGAAAGAAATAAACAAAAACAACCCTAAAATGTTGGCTTTTGCACATGGGTTCATTGACTCCTTTCAGTGAACATGTCAAGGTCATGACAACCACACAAGCATGTTCATTCATAATATAAGAGCCCAGGAATGAGGGCCTTTGCTGCTGCTAGCTAGCTGTCCATGTCACTTAGATATTTTATCAAATATCAATGGTCAGCATGATGATGGACGAGGGCATGCCACCCCATAATTCTTTTGCAGATTGATGCAGATACATAGCTAGCTGCAGTGACTGTCTTTCTCTATGTGTGTCTATTTTGCTAGCTATATGTGCCTTTTATCTGAGAGATACTCTCATCACTGTGTGTGTGCCATGCACTAGCCCATGCTCATAAATGAACATCACTAGAGGTAGACACATAAAGAATATACGCACTCTCTCCATGTCTCTCTCTTTTATGTGAATTGCTTAGCACCTGATGACAAATATATATGTCACAAGTTCTTATAACTTTCAATTGAAATCAACCCATGAACCGTATGCTTAATTATAATTTCCTAGGACAAAATTTAACTATAGTTCATTAAGTGCTCTTAATATTATTTTCAAGTTAGAATTAATGTTTATATCTTAATAGTCTTTATTTATCTTTAATATTATTTTACATACAAAAATCAACATCAACATCAACAACACTTTAACAACACTTTTAATCTAAATTAATTGGAATCCACGATATATAAATACAATAATAGATTAAATTTCTATATACAAAAATAAATACTAAAATTTTGAATTTATAACTTTATGCAAACTACCTAAATTCTATACTAATCGGTTCATTCTAGTGGGTTATTTTGTCTTTAATGTAAATTTTACTATTCAAAGTATCAAGCTATCCATACATAACAAATTGGTATATTAGAACTCTAATGGTGTGTCATCCAAATCGAACAGTGTAAGTATCAAATTCAAGTTCGATGTGTTACTACTTACTAGCCTACTTGCTGCCGAAAGAAAACAAGACTCAGCATTCTGAAAAAAAAAAAAAAAGACTTAATTTGGAAACAAACGGGTAGATTATATTTGTCCCTAATCAATGTTTTAATCAAACAAAAAGTGGCTTAAAATTCCCATTTGACACCCCAACGCACCACCTCCTTTGGTTAACTGCTTATAAAATTTGCAATTTTGCTGGCATGATGAAAAATTGAAGAAACACCATCCAATGTCAATGATACTGCTAACAAAAAAAAAAAATGGTTACATTACATGCATTGGACTTTCTTTACAAATTCTGAAATCTCCATTCCCAACCCTTTTTACTTCTCCATTTCCCATTCAAATTTCTCTTCTACCAAAGTCCCTACCCAAATCTAATAAAATAAATCATAAATCCCAAAAAAGAAACCCACTAGACCCCAAAGATCTTTTTTTTCTTCTCTCTTCATTAATGAAAGGACAAAACAAAACATTTAAGAAACACAAAAGAATAATAAGAGTGGGTCTCTCTCAGTAGGTTGAGAGATGCATAAGTTATCGTAAATTCTCTATTATCTTTGATTCTTACGAATAAAAAAAATTAGAAGTGAATGAAAAGCTATGAGAACAAGACAGCGTCATGTTCATTCTCATCCTGGGTGTCGTCGCTGTTCCCATAATACTCAATGAGCTTCTGGAGAACCACGACGCGCGTCCGCAGCAACACGATGTACTCTGCGGTTTCCTTGAACAGCTGGTCGGTTTTCACCGCTTCTTCTCCACCGGGGATGAGGTTCTTCAGAGCCTCAAGCTTTTCACAAACCTTATTATCATTACTGCACTTTGGTTTGAAAGGGTCAATCGTGGTGGTGGTGCTTCTTTTTCTGTGGTTATGTGGGTGTCTTCTTCTCCTTCTTATTATTCTCTTTGTGGCTCTTTTGAGGGAGAGCTTGTAACTGTGCCTTGTGACTCTGGTCATGGCAACAACTGAAGAAGAGAAAAAAAAAATTGGTTTTGTTTTGGGGATATTGCGTTATGTTGTGAATTTTTGGGTTACACTAAGTGGGGTGTGATCAGAGAAGAGGGGGGTTCTGGGTTTAAGTAATGGGGCTTCCAGAGATTGCCACTTGATTATCATGGTTACTACAGAAATGCCACTGCCTTTTTTTTCAATAAAAAAAGAAAAAAATATTCTTCTTTTCTTGTGTCATATTTCTCGAGATAATATGATATATGATTTTTTATGAAAATAATTAACAGATGAATTTGTATTTAATTTTTATTTATATGAAATTTTCTTAAGTTAGAAATAGTCGTCTATCATGAAAAAAAAAAAAATCTTTGACCTTGTAGATTAAGAAAAAAAACCCAAACCTCCGATTCAGGTAAAAAAATATTTCTCTAAATAATTTGTGAAATAATCACGTGCCAATAAAAGATAAGATCCAATAATATTATGTGTCAAACACTCAAACTTTTCGTAGTTACTTCACTTAGTAATTTTATGTAAAATACAAAATAAATTAATTCAACAGTTACTTAAATCATCCGATATTGTTTATTAAATTTTACATATCAAGGCTAGTGTAAAAATAAATTATACTTATTTCTCATAAATAAAAAAAATTAGAGATAGTATTAGCTAAGTGTGTTTCAAAAATACGCTTAGAAATGATTAATTATAAACAGTTAATTAGACTGAAAGTTTTTTTTCATCTTATCATTTTTTTACATTTTTTAATATAATACTAATTTTAATTGAGGTGTTGAAATTGTAATGCTCTAAGAGTGCATTTCCACAAGCCTTAGGACCGATATATGGTATTAATATTATGTTTATTTAAGTATAATTGAGTTTAAATATTTAAAAATATTTTATCGTATTATTCGTTAAAAAATAATCATCAATAGAATTTGTATATATTTTTTACGTATAACATAGTAAAAATACTAATGAATATTTGTTAATTTTTCACATGTAAAATGTGATCAATCTATATATAATATTTTTTATCAGTATCTTCCTCATGTCTCTACATGTTGATTGGTCACGGAAGCAATAAAATACAGTCACAAATTTTTCACATATCTGTTTTTAGCCCTACCACGAACTAGTAACTCAAAAATCCTCATTTTAAATGTTGTAAGAAAAATGAAAGGTAAAAATTACGATTCCTATAACCCAAATAAATAAATAAATATTTTGTTTGTCAACCGAAATAGGAGACAATTTTATTCTTTTGCCCCAAATAACCAAAATACAAGGTCCAGTGCAATTATCCTCATCCCTTGGGCCAAGCAAGCATTGTTAGCATAGAAAAAAGTGGGACCAAAGAGACATAAAGAATTGGGATATTTCCATGAAAAAAGGTTATTCGTGTAATTTCACTATTATGTAGAGGACACTAGTTTGTTTCCTATCTATGTGACCCCAAATGAGAAAAAGAGAAAGCGGGAAGAGAGGCACAACTTGCGAGCCAGAGAGGCAGAAAAGCCTGCCCTTCTGTAACGGCACATGTGAAGGTCCCGGGAACTTCATATTTTTTTTAATTACCATTTTGTCCTCCCCATTATATCATATCATCCAAAATAAAATCACACTAACATTTTTTTTTGTTGTTGCAAAAACTCAATTAATTCACATAAATGTCACGGTCTTTGATTAAAAGATTAAAAATACCCCAAGTGTGTCTAAGACTCTAAGTGTCTTGAGATTGAGTGATCACTTTTTGTATTCTAGTGGTAAACTTTGATGTGCATATTTTTTTGTTTTCAAAGTGTTCATTGTACCTATTTAAAGTATCTTGTCATGTGATGATAGCTTTTGATTTGTGCTTCCTTTTTTTTTCAATTTATTTTACTAATGCTTTTATGAATCTTTCTTTTTTTCCAATTGTTTTGAGCATGAAAGGCTACTCTCAAACTTGAAACTAGAAATCAAAGTTGTCTTTTTCCTTCTTTAGAGAATATATTATAGACCATATTTTTACAAAAGTACAGTTGAATTGTTCTTTGGTACAACTACTGTTGTAAATAATATCACGATAAGGATTAGTTGTACAGTTTTATTTCCTTTTAGAAAAATGATGGAAGAGTTTCATCTATGATGATTGTGGTGCATTTTTTCTTTGTTTACTACATTATGCATTATTTAACACACAAAAAAAAACCTTAAGCATTATTTGTAAATGATTCTATAAGATACCCCCCTCCCCTTCAGGATTCACTTATAAGTTAACTTTTCACTTTTATCAATTAAATAATACTGGTTGTTTTTTCTTGTTCAAAAATCTTAAGGTAGGGATTCTATAACATACATTTCTATCATACTTTTTTACATACTATTTATTATTGGGTAATATTCTTGCGACATCAACTAAATAATATAGGATTTTATTCTCTATTTAATCAATCATACTTAAATTTCACCTTATAATAATAAGTAAATAGAGAATATGTCATTTATTTTCTTTTTGTCAAGAAATATATTTTCATCTTAGACCTTGGTTCAAAGGAAAAAAAATGCTTGAGATAAATTTATAAAAAATTAAATAAAATTTACTTTTACACTCACATTCAATTATAAATTATCATATATAATAATTTGAAAGACATGATTCAATTGGTTGAGAAGAATAGGTAAGGTGTTGTAATCATTAAGAAGGACTATTAAACATCAACCTTCACATTCTATCATCCTTCATATGTGACATATTTTAATTTTTGTTTTTCATTCTTGTTATTTTCAATTTAGACCTCAATTCTTTAATCAAAACTTAGTTAATTACGCCTAATTTCAATTTATTATACAATTACATGAATCTCCCGTGTTTTCCCCCCTTTCCAAAGGATCCTCTGTTTTTCTCCCTTTGGGAACACACAATTATTAAACACTCCAACATTTTAAAAACGAAAAGAGCAAAAAAGCAAACATGTGCAAATTAAGTGTATATAATAAAAGACTTGTGCACTTGTTGTGATTTGTGATATTTGCATATGAATAAATACGTAGAATAATTACATGCTCACAATAAATCCTATATGCTCAAATATAATAATACGATTAGATTTGAACAGGTTATAGACCATGATATAGATGTTGAATTAAGCCGTCCTAAATCTACAAAGCAACAGTACTACTTTAGACAATAAAATATTTCACGAATTGTACCTTGTATGCTACTTCTAATTTGGCACCATCGAAAGATGACAAAAATTCTTAAACAAAGGTGAGAAGAGCATCCCATAATAATAGAATAGAAGAAGATGATATCATATGGGATCATTCACAAATGGTAGCAAGCAAGACAGACGAAGCTTCTCTTCCATAAAAATATATATTAATTATATATACTAAAAAAATTAACTAGGGGCAAGATAGTGAAAGGACATTTTGGTAATTTCACTATGAAAAAGAGGGTGGTGTGTTGAGGCTAGTTGTGTTGGGGGTGTGGCTTCCCCTAGAGTGCATGTGAAGATGATATGGGCCAGCAAGGCTCAGTTACAGGAAGAGAGAGAAAGAGAGGGCACATGGCTGGCACATGAGGAGAGAGAGAGAGAGGGATTTGGAAATGCATGGAATGGCCTTTGAGGGAAGAGAGAGCATGTGACAAAGGGGGGACAGTGAGGCAGCATGAAATGTACAGCATGTTCTGCACATTCCCTGCATGGAACTGATCAAGTGGCAGCTATCTAATGTTCTCTTTCTCCACCTTAATTATTCCCTTAGAACATGCAATTAATTAATTAGCACTAATTTGGATTATTAATGGATTTGCTGCACAGCTTATGTATTAGTATAGAGGATAGATGTTTATTATTATATATAACTAAAATTTTATACTAATAAATAAGTACTTTTAAATTTATAAATTATATTATTATTAAAAATTTATAATAATTTTAGAATATAAAGCATATTTTTAATTTATGATAAATAATTTATATTTTAATGTAAGATATTTTTAAAAATATGTATGACATTTTAAGTTTACGAATTATATTATTATTAAAATTTATAATAATTAAATAATTTTAATATGTAAAATATATTTTAAATTTATGATATAAATAATGTATATTATAATATAAGATATTCTTTTTAACTGTGTGATATAAGATCATTGCTAATTGTTGATATTTTAAAAATTTTAAAAAAATTATTGAAATTTAATTTTAAATAAAGATGAAAAAATAAACGTATGTGGTTAAAGATTTATATACATATATTCTTAGAATTTAAATTTAAATCTAACTCAATTAAAAAATTTAGGCTATTAACTGAAAATTATTCCTTACTTGTATATTTATTGTAGTCATATCATTATTTCTAACACATGCATCTCATTATATGAATAGGATATTTCAAACATAAAATTTGTTATACTGAACAACTGATACTCAAATAAGCTTTAGTATCATTTTAAAATTTAAATTTGCACAAGAACGATTCTTCAATTATATACATTATTTAGCTATACCGTCTGCCAATATGGAATCTTCAACATATAATATTAATTAGTTAATTAAAAACTCTTTTAGATATATTTTTAAAGTAATTTATTATAAAGAAGAATAATCTTATTTTGCATAATTAGAAGACATGTGAGTATATTTTAATTAAATTCTATATGTATACGGTGTATTATAACTATAAGGCACATGTATGTACTTGGCTTCAAACTTTTCTATTCGGCATGTGTGACATGTGTAGGTTCTACATGTGACTCAAATGGAGTCTTTAGCGTTATCCAATTGAATTTGGATTTGGGTGGAAAGAAAGGGCTGCTTGAAACCACATTCTTATAGGAAAAGATATATATTTAAGTAGATCTTTTGCCTTTAGCAATGTTTGAATTTGTTTGAATTCTATGATCTGTAAACATCAAAAGGCAATACACATGATCATGTTATAAAAAAATAATTAAATGTTGAGAGAGACAGAGAGATTAAAAAATCTTATGTTATAATCATATATTAAAATTAAAGTATATGATTAAATCTTTTGTATATGCGCATATGTAGGAAAGGAATGAAATAAACATGTGTATGCTATTGCACAAAATCAATGTATTAGTTTCCATCGAATTAATTAAAAATTTAACATTCAAGTGCGTGACTGTACAGTAAAGTTCTTTGATATATTGTCTGCCTCGATTCAGTTATTGGATTTAAATCAAACTAATGTTATTAATTCGTATATTTTTTTATAAATAAACTAAATCACGAAAATACGTAGAACCGAACTACAGTAACAGTTTGATTTATGACATGTTTGGACGTGCGATATATATATATATATATATATATATATATATATATATGGCTACCCTTAATCACGTAAGAAATGCGAAAATCTCATAGTGACAATAAGCTGCTTCACTTTCAACGTAAAAAATTAATCAATATCATTCCCCCATGCCACTCCTCCAAACACAGTATTAAATTTAAGAGTTTAATTTATATGACACTAAAAAGGTAAAAAAAATATAGTGTACTTCTGTCAACTAATTAATAATCATCATAAATATCTTCGTTTTTTTTAAAAAAAGTAAGATGTTCTCATAACCATAACTCATAAAATTAATCTCTCGACACTTTAAGATCATCAAAGTGATTTTGTCTCCTCTGATAAAATCTTCTTCATAGATACACAAATCTTATTAGCATGTTTAAGGAACCTGGTCGACTAACTATTACTAATTGTGCTGGACCTCTAGAGTTGTTTACAGTTTTTAAAACTTAGTACATAAACTATTTTTTTTCTTCTTATTAGTTAAATGTGATTGATTAAGTTTAATTTCTCCAATTAACATGATCCATAAAGATCTAGTTAATTGGAAAAGAAGACATAGAAACGAACCACTATATATTGCTTGCTTTTAAGGAATTGAGGTTCGTTCACATTCTTGAATTCTGCATATATATGCATCTAATTAAATGTCTAATAGGCACGCATATGATGTAGAAGTACTTTTGCAGTAGTGCATGGAGCTCAAGTCATTGTCTACCCTGTACAAACAGAATGGGTTTTGTATGGACGTGAGGAACAAGATGATGATGATGAAGAGGGAATGGGGGAATTGCCCCTCATGAAGTGCAAAGAGATGTGATGTAACATCTTTGGGTTTCATTGATAAGCACCACTTTAATTAATTTGCTGCTTGCTTACAGTGGCATGTGCAGGTTCCTCTCTTGCTTTATTCCTTTTGTTTTATTTTTTTTGGAGAAGGAAATATATATATATTAGCTGCCACTGTGTGAGTGTGAGTGTGAGTGTGAGTGTGTATGTGTGTGTTTGTGTTTGAATGATCCATGAGGCATGAATGAGTGAATCACTGATCGGTGGTACCTTTCTATGATTTTTGGTTGGAGGCCCATGAGTTCATGACCCACATATATGCCAACATGTTTTGTCTATTGTGATACACCTTCTCTTTATGCTGTTCTGCTTTACTACCCGTATGTGACATGGAAATAATCATGTAAGCCTAACCATGGTGCTTGTGGTTGGCCTTGGCCACCCCATACTACTAGAGAGATGCTAGAGTTTATTTTATTTATTTATTTATTTATTATTATTATTATTATTATTATTATTATTATTATTTCTCACTGATAATATTTCCAGTTACATTAGGTTGGAAAGTCAAAACCATGATGAAAATCACAAAGAATAGCATTATATTAAAAGATTCATTAGTGTTACTTCACCCAAGTCTCCCAGAATACAACAATAATTTCTCAAACATGCTAAGCTAATAAAACTAACAAGGATAAAAATTCAAATCCAGGAACATAGAACGGATTTTAGAAACAAAAAGAGAGGAATTTACTTTTGGTATATAAAACAGAGTCAGGAAGGGCCATATATATAGCACTAGTAGGCACCTTGAGACCATTTGAAAATAAAAGATAATTAAATCGTAATTAAAATAATTGATACAGTAATTAAAATGTTTAATGATAAAATGGCAATATAATTAAATGATGAAAACCGAAAATCTCATGATTTCGTGATTGAACCAAATCAAAATTTGTCATATTAAAAACAAGATTTTTCAGGTAAGCTTTTTGAATTCGAATTCAAAATAATCTCAAAAATAATTTTATTAAATCACAAATTAAAATATTGCACAATCCATTATCGCACGCACAGGGGAACAAATCGATGAATTTGCACTACAATACACCCTTGTGGTCCAAGATCATAATGATGTAAGACTTTCATCTGTTGTTAGCCACTTTATTCATATCACAATATGATATATAAATTAGTGAATCAAAGTTATCCTAGATGAGATTTTACCTTTTGGAATACTCATCAAAATTACAATACATTATTGGACAATGGACACTAAATGTGAGTACATCTAAAATATTCTATTGTTTCCATTAGAATTCATTATTTCTTAAGAGATTAAACTTTTTTTTGCTAGACCCGACTCAGGAGAAAAAATGATTGATTTTGAATACTGATTGTATTTAATCATAATACAAAATTGTCTAATTAATAAGAAAACAAGAAAGAAATAATAAAATTGTGTCATAAAAGAATATTGAATTAGAATATAGAAGAATTAGTTCTTGAATAAATATACAATATTAAGTTTTTTAGGATATTATGTGTTGCTTTCATTCTCTAAAAAATTGTTTATATATATATATATATATATATATATTAATTGGTTCAAAAAAATGTTTTAATATAACATATTTAAAGGATTCTTTTATCGACAAATGTTAATTATTATTTTTGAGTAGGATTAATCGAACTCATCACCTTTTTATTTTTTCTTCATCGTCTAATCAACTTTATATCCCCCGAAAGCTTGAAGGATTTAATGCAAATGTTCAAACCATATATAGATAGAAATTATAGCATCTTCAGTTAAAAATTAAATAAATTATAGTAACATCTAATCAAGAATATGTAGCTATGTTAAAGATCGTGTTAAGATTCATGATTGTTCATTGATGACAGAGAAGGAGATTATTTTTGCCAGAAAAAATTATTCTCTTCCTAATGAGTTTTTGAACACTTGTGCAAACTGTAATGGAGAAGCCATTATTTACTAACCATGCGAGGATAGGGACTTCTACTAAAATTGAATGACTCAACCCATCATGAGTCACTCATGAACCAAAGCCCATACTATATTCATTAATTAGTTTGATGTTATAATAATGACTATTGATTATAATTAGTATATTAATAATTAATGAATATTAATTTAAGTAATGAATTAATTAATTAATTTAACAAAGCTAACAAGTAAAATGAACTTGTTACGCATTTTCCTACAATTAATATATTAATTTGCATAAAGCAAAACTTTCGAGCTAGGATTTTAGCAATATAAATAACAACATTCAACAATGACCATCCACCATGATAATTAACCCAAACAAGAGGTATCATACAAATTATTGATGGAATTTTGATGATTGTTAGTAGGTTAAGTTAATTTGTGTAAAACACAATAATTTGTCCAATAGGTTTCAAGGTGATGAGGTTTTGATAATTGTGAACAAGCGATTTTTCTATCTAAATCACAACACTTGTTCATTGAGATCATGAAAAGAACCTTCTGCTGAAATCACATTAATGCTATTACTGTGTTTGTTTTTATTTCCCGTTAGCTGTGTTATTTAAGTGTGTTTTCAAGGACATATTTGTAAATAGGTTTATAGGGATTCAATTGTAAAATAAGTTACAAGGATGAAAAAGAAATATCTGAAATTTGTCCAATAGTTAGATGCCTTATGTAATGATTCTCTTTTTGTGCATTGTAAAGGGCACCTATGAGTGCATCTAAATCAGATTGAAAGAGGAATATAGAACAAATGGACTAGTTTAGGTATGGTGAAAAAGTTCTTATCGATGGGCGTGTTTTTCCTAACAAATAATAGTGTGTTTATTTTGACCTTGAGAACTCTCAAACTACAATTCAGCCAAGTAATACAAGATTCATATATAGATTGGATCAACGTGCAATATTAGAATGTGTTTAAATGTAAAACAAACACAATAATAGAATGAGACAGGTTTGATAATAGAGATACCCTTAACCTGATCATCTTAATCGATCCAATAATGGTTAAATCATTGATAAATTATAAGTAGCATTTTGGTAGGTGGAGAAAACGAAATGAAACATTCTGTTTTATTGTGTTCTCTTTGGTTCCAAACCAAAATGTATCAATTTTTCCACTCAATGTTTATTCTTTTTTAAAAAAAAAATAAAAATCAAGCATGCATATAATAGAACCTATTTCTAACATGTCTATCAAATATTACCTCAAAGTTTAGTTTATATTTTTTTACTAACAGTATAAATTTAGTTATAAATTTTCACGCTTTCTTAAGGTTCTATTTGTTTTTTTTCCATTTATAAGTTAAATATGCTTGACATGTGTTTTATTTGAAGAAAAATGGGTGGAGCAAAAGTAGGCTTTCTCGCCTTAAGAATTAGTAGGGTTCTTCGTAGTCTGAATTGGATTGATTTTGAAGTAAAAAATCATCTGATTCAATCCCATCAGTTTGGTCATTTGATCATCCATTCGATTTGAAATTTTTTTCAAATCCGATCAAATCTAATCTAATTTTTTCGGTTTGGATTGGATCGATTTTCGATTTTTTAAAAAGTCTAAAAATAAAACTTATGAGACTTATTTTTATCAAAATAAGGAGTATTTAGCATAAACAAACACATTCATTGGATAAAAACAAACATCATTTTCTAATTTTCATTGGACAAACACGATTATTGGACAAAATAAGGAGCAATTTTTTAATGTGTATTGGGTTTTTGGTTTTTGGGCTATGATGGGGAATAGGCCCAAGTAGGTAAAGGATAAGATAAGGTTTATAATTGGATCGGTTTGGATTGGATCGGTTTTCACTAGTCAAATCGAAAACAGATCCAATCCAGTGAAAATTTTCGATTTTTTTTCGGTTTTCGATTTTTCAGTTATCGATATTTTGGTTCGATCATCGCGGTTTGCATCGATTTTGATCGGGTGATGAAGAATTAATGAATTAGGGTAAAAACACAAAGTAAGGGTAAGGCAAGTTTTCTTGACCCCTGACAGAGTGACGGGGTGGGATTAGATATATTCATTTTCTACTTTTGATAATGATAAAAAAAAAATATAGTTTTGATGGATATATGAGTTAATGAGTGGGTGCAGGTGGAGATTTTTACTTCTTGCACCTCCTATTGTTGGAAAGGGTAAATCATAACAAATAGACACAAATGCACCTCGTCTCTTTTAAGCTCGTGAGGCACCCCATAGACTATAATCTTAGCACCTCCTTTGTCTTTTCAATTTTTTGCGTCGTGGTTGCACCTCCCCCTGTTCTCCTTTTGTTCCCATATCTCCCTACTTCTCTATTCACCTTCCCTTCATTTGTTAGAGTTTGCCTTGCCGCCTAAAGGTAGCATAGCACCATTGCGTTGAAGGTAACACCACATCCTTTCTCCACAGTTGAGAAAGTCATTTTAGGTAAGTTTTTTACTGTAATTTTTTTTGTCATTTTGCTTGTACTTATCCAAACTAATGAAATGAGAAGTTTTTGCTTTTCCTAAAAAATGTGTTATGTAAATATGTTGGGTAATCTAAAAATAACATGTTCCAGAATATACAAATATATTTTGGAACATATATTCTAGAACAGGTAATCTAGAATATATTTTTAGATTATCCAACATACTTATAGATTGGATTTTCCAAAATATATTGGATGATTCGAAAATAGATTATAAATTATCTTTTCTAAAATATATCTGTATATTTTGAAATAGATAATTTAGAAATGTTTGTCATATTACCATTTCAAAATATACAAATATATTATGTAAAAGGTAATCTATAATACATTTTCGAATTACTCATTATTCTTGTCCAATTTTCTATTATGTTTATATATATATATATATATATATATATATATTAATTCTTGTACATTTGCTTATCTATTTATACAAATTGTTGTTTGTGCAAGGAAAATCAATGAAGGAGGCTGATGGATGGGGAAAAACAAGAGGAACAAGCAAGAACATGTAATGGGATTGACGAGGGTGTAGATCGAACGAGGGGAAAGAAATTGAGAGACCAACATATAAAATCAAGGGGGCAAGTAACAGAAAAAGAGGTACAAAGAAAATCTGAGTATTCATATTTGTTATAATGGATATTATTATGTGAACATGTACGTGTTTATAATTAATAATTTTTAAATGTATTTATTTTATAAAATATTTTATATTTGTTATGTAATTTTTATAATTAGATACAGTTATTAATTATTTTAAAATAAAATTTTAATCATTTCAAAATATTAATTATAATTATGTGATATTGTTGAAGTTTTGAGTTAATGAACCCTCCTATATAATTTTTAATCTGATTGAATAAAATGAACAGTCAAAATTGTATAACTAATAATATTTTAATAATAGTACATACTAATTTGTGCATCAAAAATTATTTTAAATTGTGAAAAAATAATATGAGTAATTAAACTTCAACTAACGTTAAATCTTATTAAATCAAATTAATGGTTGCTATAAAATCATAATTTCAATCTAATAGCTATAAATTTCTACTTTCTCCATGAATTTTAAATTTGATTGAATATAATTAATAGTTATTGTAAAATTAAAATTTCAGTCTATGGGTTTTACAATATTCAAGCCTCCTTTACATAATAAATAATTGTTGTAAAACTAAAATTTCAATCCAATGATTTTAAAAGGTTCAAGTGAATTCTAAACACACAAACATATATAACACACACACACACATATATAAGATAATCACCAAAAGTTATCATTTGGAGAGTTAACCACCTGATCAAGTGAAAATTTGTTAGAGTTAACACGATCCATTCCTAAGTTGTAACGATAACAAATATTTAAATATATATTTTGTTCTTTATATTTTGGATTTGTCTTTTATAGTTCCCCATATCAAAATTGGATTTTTTTGCAGTCCCCACTACTACAAAGGCCTCTTTCAACGACGCACATAAGAAGGCGGTTAAGTCAAAACCGTCTTCTAATGGTAGGCGGTGGCATTAGTTGTAAATATACCGTCAAAAACAAAGACGGTTATGAGATTAACCGTTGTCGTAAGCTATGTAAAAAATAACCGATGGCATTTTTGTAAATATGTTAAAATTATTGTAGACGATTTTTGAAAACCGTCTTTGTTGTTGGCCAGATATCTAATCCCGCGCGTGCCCTAGAACCAACCTCACTCTCCTCAAACATCAACCTCACTCTCCAAACATCAACCTCGCATTCTCCTCTAACAGTACCCCATGCCTAGCCTCAGTCGCCTTATGTGAATCGGTTTGTTCTTCATTTCGTTGTCTCCTCTGTTTTCGAAGCTCGGCATCAACATCACGAGAACCAGGTTTGGTGCGTTTATCCATCTCAGTGTCGTTCATGCATGTTTATCTCCTGCTTGCTTTTCAATTTCTCTGCTTTGGGGGGTTTTTTTTTTCTTTCGCTATGTTATGTTAGGTGTTTGGAAGCTTGATGTTTTAAAACCGTTTTGCTGGTGCCCTAAGATAGCATGAGGTCTTTTCTTGAAGGATAAAACCTAGATGCAGTTTCATAGGTGTATTTGTTGTTGTTATCTTATTAAATGGGAGTTTCACCTTGGTAATGTATGTGATAAAGGTTTGCATTATAGGTCATCATATGTTAACAAAGTGAAGTTTCTGTTCTGATTAGAGAACAACACCAAAAAGCACTTCAGCACCTGAGTTTTGAATGTAGTAGCATGTTGGCGAGTGTTTT
>PYAF01000069.1:243264-263212 GCA_007407185.1 Glycine tomentella
TTGGGTCTTCACCAATCAGCAGTTTTCTGAGGTTTCTCTGAGGAAAGGGATTTTGCTCACAAAGGGGTTTTTATGAAAAAGAATGAAGGATTCAAGCTTCCCTAAGGTTTCTCTCACGATTCAAGGCCCTAATAAGGTGTTTAAGCTCTCAAATATGGCCCTAAAAAGCTTGGAGCAAGCTCTAATGGAGGTCTTGGACAGAGAGGAAGAAGAAAGGAAGAAAAAGCCAAGGTTTTCGAGGGTTTGGGCCTTTTATAGGCCCCTGACGCGGGCGTGGGCTCCCACGCCCCAAGCGTGGCTTCCCAGACAAAATTTCATTTCTGGGCCACTTCCCACGCCCTAGGCGTGGGTTCCACACTTTCTGGAGCACTTCCCACGCTCCAGGCGTGGCTCACAGCAAAACTCCAAAGTTTGACCTCTTTTTAGCAACCATGGTTATTAGAGCGCCAAACTCGCTCTGAGGCTTGCGCCGTTCGCGTCATGACTTAGGGTTATTATAGACCCCAAAAGCAAAATTCTGTAAGCTCAAAAACATAAAAATAACTCAATTCATGCATACCATTAATAATAATAAAAAACTCCTAGTACTTAAAGAAAAACATAGTACTTAATCAAAACATAAAGTAAAATGTTAAGGAAATAAAAACTTAAAGCCTTAAACTCTCTAGAGCTAAAGCCTAAAGTAACTAAAAACTAGACATTAAAATTCAAATACACAAATGCAAGTTTCTTAATAATAATCAAAATCTTTAATCTTCATCCTCTTTATGATCCATGTCAGTGTCTTTGTCTTCAATTTCATCACTACCATTAGCATTAAAATTGTACTCTTCCTCCCCCTCCCCCCTTTCATTTTCACTTGGTTCATCTTCACCCTCTTTCACTTCCACCACTTTTTCTTTTTCCTTTTTCATTCCTAGACGTAGATGAAACAATTACCTTCGTGTTTGTCTCTTTGTGTATTTCGAAGGTCCACCAACTCCAACTGCCATAGCAACATCTATCCAAGTCAAATTATCATCGATAAATTCTTAGTATATTTATCTTGGCATTTATCTTACATTTTCCTAGCTTAAAACTTTGTTTGATTTAATTTGATGTTAATTTCACTAATAATTGGATATATGTTTAGTTTTTTTTTTCTTCTATCTATTAGGGATTTGTTAGTTTTTTATGCATTATTGTAGGAAAAGAAGAACAATTGATGATTTTGGAAAAATAACATTTGGAAGATCAAGCCACACCTTTGGAAGCAAGTTTTCAAGGCCAATTTGAACTTATTTTGCTTCTTTCATCTTGAGGCTAGGCCTGGAAAAGTTGAGGTTTAGTCTAAAAGCATCGAAAAGCTCTTTTGTTGCTATCAGTTTGAGGCTAAGCGTGGAAAACTTGATACTAAGCGCAAGGACTACTAAGGTGTCATTAATGAGCTGAAACAAAAGGATAAAAGGTCAAATTGAAGAAGGATTCGATAGATTTGGTGAGGGGATCTATTTAGGGTTTTGATTAAGGCTTGGAAGCTCTCTCTTGCTCTCCATGGCTTCTTTACCATTTCTCTTCATCTTTTGCATCATTTTTCTTCTTGTTCTTGTAGCTATGTAGTTAGTTTCACTCTTTGTCGAGGTTGATGTAACTAAACTCATCTTTATGTATACATTCTAGTGATTAATCTATGTTTATTTTTCATTATTAAATTTTCTCTTCTATGCATTAATGTTTGCTTTGACTTTATCACCTTTTGCTTGATTTTGTGGTTTGAATAGTCATTGGAAAATGCTTTTGAACTTAGAAATGGAGAAGAACACCTAATGGCTTTTGTGTTAATGAATTAGAGCAAAACTTGTTAGTAATCTTTTAACTCTTATTCTTAAAGCAAGTCACTTGACTAAGTTACTCAAGGGACTGATAATTTAGTTAAAGGACTTAGGCTCTTTCCATCCATGAGATTAGGGATTGGGTATTTTGTAAGTTAATGATAATGATAATTGTTATGCATACATAAAGTTTACATGTAAATCACATAGCAATATCTTAGTTTTCCTCTTTTAACGCTTCTTTTTGTGATTAAAATGTAGGAATTTAACTTCTTTTGAGCTTTTATCCAGTAGATGCTAAAATTAGTTTAGTTACAGTGTGTTGGTCGTATTTTTTGTAGACATTTCACAGCAAAGACATGGGAGGTGGATTGAGGGTCTGAAGCATCACGCTCAATGCGACAGGCCCGCTTAGCGCACTAAGCCCGCTCAGCGCGTGACCACTTATCCAACTGGACTCTGCAAGCGCGCTTAGCGAGTAATTGCTCGCTTAGCACGCGGAAAACATCGAAAAAACACAAGTGGGCTGCATTTTAAGGAGAAAAGGGAGGAGGGAAATGATTATTCAGAACAGAAGCAAGGGAGTGAAGCTAGGTCACAAAGGAGGGCATTTTCCACCCCATTGAAGCTTGCTTCTTGACCATTGTTTCTCCATTTTTGTCCATTTCTCTTCATTGTCTTTTGCTTTCCATTGTTTTGTAAGCCTCTCATGACAATGAGAGGCTATGAGAGGCTAAACTACCCATTGTTGGGAGCTGAACAACCAAACACTCTTGATGTAATTATTCTCATTATCTATTTAATTTTATCTTCATATTATTGTTTCTTTTCTAAGTTTATTGCCATGTTTGTGGTTTGATCGTCCATGCTCATGTTTTGTTTTAGGTTTTATGCATTGGAAAGTGTTTATGTCCTAAGAACTGAAAAGAACATCTAAGTGAGTCACATCTAGGGATAGAATGGTTTTGTTTAGCCTAAACTATTCATTTTACTCTTAATGCAAATCGTTTAACGTAGCTCTTAAAGGATTAAGGGTTAAATTAGGTGATTTAGGCTCTTTCACTTGAGGAATCATGGTTAGAATAGATTAGTAGATGAAGGTAATATGAGAATAATGTTAAATAGAGAAAAATCTCTAATATTGCATCAAGGGTAGTTTCGATTAATTGAGCCCCAACATACTTCGGATCCTACATCAACCATCATTGCAACCCTCTAAGTGTTTGTGTCTCTTCCCTTGCACTTGTTCTGTTTCATAGTTTAAATTACGTTGAATTTAATTACATGCCTTTTTACTCTACAAATATCAATTTAATTCATTAATTGCTTAGAATTAGACGTTTACAATCATTGAGTACAATCAAAGTCCCTGTGGAACCGACACTCGGATTTATTGTTTTATTACTACTTGAACAAATTGGTACGCTTGCCAAAGTGTTAACATATTTTTGACGCCGTTGCTGGGGACTTTGTTCTTTGTACTCGGTATTTGTATACTCTTGTTTTAAAGCAATTATTCTTTATCCTTTGATTCTTTATCTTTATTCTATTTTGTATTTTAATTCTTTAACCTTGTTAATTTGTGTTCTAGTGTTTTAATTCTTGTATGCGAGGTAAAACTCAGGCGGACTATCTTCTTCCATTGAATCCAGAAATCGAAGCCACCTGTCGGAGAAACAACGTAGCAAGAAGGAGGCAAGACAGGCAAGCTCTACAAGGAGACAGGGAAGACTCTTCCTCTTCATCATCTTCAAACCATCCTCTTACATTGGAGGAGGAGCCAATTATGTATAATCAGCCTCCTATCTTTGAGGAGCCTCCAATGGCAGAAGACTAACCACAGAGGGTAACACTGGAGGATAATTCCAGTTCCACAACGTTGCAGTACTTTACAAGTATTATGCGGCCTGATGTTCAAGCAACAAATATTTCTTACCCATATTCGCTCATCCAGCTCATACATGACAATCTTTTTCATGGGTTTCCCAACGAAGACCCTTACTCTCACTTGGCTACTTACATTGAAATATGAGGTTAAGATTGTTGGAGTCCCAGAAAATACCATCCGCCTCAACTTGTTCTCATTTTCTTTGGCCATTGAAGCTAAGAGATGGTTGCACTCGTGCAAAGTTAATAGTTTTGGGACATGGGAGGAGGTGGTTGAGAATTTCTTGAAGAAGTACTTTCCAGAATCAAAGACAGCCGAGGGTAAGGCAGAAATCTCATTTTTCCACCAATTCTTGATGAGTCTCTAAGTATAGCTCTAGATCGCTTCCGTGGAATGCTCCGCAAGACTCCCACACATGGGTTTAGTGAGCCTATCTAGCTCACATGTTCATAGATTGTTTACGACCCCATTTGAAGTAGCTTTTAGATGCATCCGCTAGTGGAAAGATAAAACTAAAGACCCCAAATGAAGCAATGGAGTTGATTGAGAACATGGCAACAAACGATTATGCTATCCTCCGGGATAGAACATATACTTCTGCCAAGAAGAGCCTCCTCGAACTTACATCGCAAGATGCACTGTTGACCCAGAACAAGCTCATAGACAAGCAACTGGAGACTCTCTGTAACACCCCGTGTGCACCCGACGTATTAACATTATTACAATATCAGAGTAACGCAGCAAGCATGGAAATAAATAATAAAGGAAGCCCGAATCCAATATAAATACACTTTTATACATATATGGTGAATTTATATCATATACAAGGTACATCATTCTCAAACTATACAATTTTCCCTAGGTATCAAAATACAGACAAAATAAACAAAATGTGAGCTAACAAGCTCGGTCTTCTAAGCCTATGGTTCTCTACCATCCTGTCCCAGCTCAAGCCTTTTGCCTTGGGATCTCTCAGTGACTTTTGTCTCAGCTCCTGCAACATGAGCCCCAAACAGGGGTGAGATAATCATCCCAGTAAACTCAGGGTTCTCAGAGGTTTCCCTCCCCCTAGTTCACTCTCCAGCACACAGATATATATATATACACACAATATAGCATAACAGAAATCAGATCATATAAAATCTCATCATACAACTAGCCTTCACGGCCCACAAGAACATCTGCATGCACATGGCCACCCTAAACAAGCATAAGCAAACAATACACAGTGCCTGAGAGAGATCATCCACCGAGTGGGTACATTCTCTCAGGACTTTCATCTGAGTTCCTGAATAGGATCATCCACCGAGTGGGTACATCTACTCAGGACTCACTCAATCTATGCCTGAATAGGATCATCCACCAAGTGGGTACATCTACTCAGGACTTGCCGCCCAATACCTGAATAGGATCATCCACCGAGTGGGTACATCTACTCAGGACTCACTCAATCTATGCCTGAATAGGATCATCCACCAAGTGGGTACATCTACTCAGGACTTGCCGCCCAATACCTGAATAGGATCATCCACCGAGTGGGTACATCTACTCAGGGTTTACATGGACGCCTATGGATTATCCCAAGGGAGATCATCCACCGAGTGTGAACATTCCCAAAGGGATCCATAGTTCCTCAGTCTACTGGCCAGCAGATTTCATGCAATCACATCACAATCTTCGCATAACAGAATCCAATCAAGCATACACTATACTATTGTACCCAAGCCATCATCATAACCAGCACATTATACACTATCGCAGTGTAACCAATATAAACATACCCTAAGGGTCGAGCTAGCACTCAATTTCCAGCAATTATCAAACCATTTCATCAACATCAGGCACATCATTCAGTATCATATCATCATAAGCATCAGCATACAAGATATATCAAACAAACACCCAAAGTGGGTGTAGTAAACACAAGCAGGGGAAACAATTCCCCAAGAACACTGAGTTTACCTGATCACAGCTCAGAATCAGCTCCCCTGGTCTCGTGGTGAGCTCTGCCAGCGATGTGCACTTCACGCCCTACAATAGGCATGGAATAAGTACTCAGAAACGGTGTTCGACCGTTTGAAGGGAAGGAAACATCCTTCCTGTTATAATCAATTTATGTCTTCTAAGGTCATGCATTGACCCTCAGTGGTCTGCCTCAGTCTGACTAAGGCCTTAGAGTCTCTTCAAGACTTTGTACAAACCAATTCAAAGCTTTACTAATACCAAAACCAACAGTTGTTCAACTCAGCCAAGACATACATATCAACATGTTTTCACCATTCATTTGGCCTTATGAACAACTTTTGTAAGGGTACTTAAGTTAATACATGCCATAGTACCTCTCATTCACACACACTTCTTCCTTCCCAGAGCGAAACTCAAACTTCATCACAATTCCAGTTTCAAGGTTCCATATCTCTCAGAACAACCTCCTGATTATTCTTTTCTAAAGAACCTAAGCCTAATTCCAGCCCCATCATCAATTGGTTACAATTCACCCACTCTCTCATTCCACAAATTAATCGGCTAAAACGTAAGTTTCTTACCTCAGATCAGTCGAGGAAGGCTGGAGAATCCTTTCTCCTAGCTCTGGCGTTCTTGAATCGCCTCCTTTTCCTCTCCAAAGCTGAGCTCTCTCTAAAGAACTCAAGGAATGGGGTTCTCTCAAGGGTTAGGTTGAAATTTGGCTTCTAATTGGTTCTAATCAAGGTTATAGGTGATTAGGAGATGTTTATATGGTTTATGATGGAGGTATGAAGCTCTTAGAGTGCATCAATGGCTGCCTGGGCTCAAGGAAGAAGAGGAACAGTGTTTTTCCTCTGAAAAATAGCGAAATGGCCTTTTATAGGTGGCCTGACCGACATGCCGCGCTCCTGGCGCCATTCTGGCACTCCTGGCGCCAAAATCCAGTGCATATGGCGCCATTGGCGCCACTTTGGCGCTCCTGGCGCCACTTTGACGCCACTTTCTAGCATCTGTGGTGCCACTTTGGCGCTAACGGTGCCAAAATCCAGTGTATCTAGCGCCCTTGGCGCCACTTTGGCGCTCCTGACGCCAATTTCCAGCATCTGTGGCGCTGATGGCGCCAAAAATCGCGAAAATAGCCTTCTGCTACAGTGCCACGCTCGGAGCACCAAGCTACAGTAACTGCTACAGTAACTTTTTTTTTTTTAGCCATGGTTATTATACTCTCACTGAAACATTGAGCAAGCTCCCACAACAACTACATGTAGTTTAACCAGCTTCACCTTCTATGTTGCAGGTTGGAGTGTGTGCTTTGTGTGGAGGGGCTCATGAGTCAGGTTTGTGTATAACTCAAGAGGAGGCGTCCAAGGAAGTTAATTATATGGCTAATCAAAATCGCCAAGGCTTTCATCAAGGGGGAAACTCAGGTTACCATCTGGGGGGCAATTTTTCTCAAAACCAAGGCCAAAATTGGAGGTTTCATCCTGATAACAACTTTAACAAGGACCAACGGGGCCCATCCAATCGACCTCCTAACCAAGGTCCTAGCCTCTATGATCGAACCTCCAAGCTGGAAGACACTTTAACATAGTTCATGCAAGTCTCTATTTCCAATCCTAAGAGCATTGATTCGGCCATCAAGAATCTTGAGGTGCAAGTAGGCCAATTGGCGAAGTAGATGGTAGAGAAATCCTTTGGAAACTTTATCACTAATACCGAGCAAAACCTAAAATAAGAATGCAAGGTGGTGGTAACCCGGAGCAAGAAAAAAGAGAGTCTTGAGTTTGATGAGAGAGTAGAAGGAGTGGTAGAAGATGCTAGTGAGGAAGATGAAGATGAGAGAAAAGGAGAAAGTCTGAAAACAAAAAAAAAAAAAGAATAAAGAAAGAGAAAAAGATAATGTAAAAATTGAAAAAAAAAAAGGAGAAAGAAGAAAAAAAGAGTGGTCTAGAGAAGTGTGGTTAGGTCTTAACATCCAAGACCAAGAGCCAGTTAGCGAGGGAAGCCAAGAATGAAGCACCAATAGTTCATGCTAAGGATGTTCCATATCCTTTGGTGTCGTCTAAGAAGGAAAAATAGCGATACTTCGCCCGTTTTTTGGACATCTTTAAGAAGCTAAAGATCACCATTCCTTTTGGTGAGGCTCTACAACAAATGCCTATGTACACGAAATTTTTCAAAGATCTGCTCACCAAGAAGAACAAGTACATCAATAATGAAAATATTGTGTTAAAGGGAAATTACAACGTTATTCAGAGAATCCTGCCACAAAAATTCAAGGATCCGAAGAGTTTGACCATTCCATGCTCTATGGGATTGGTATCTGTTGGAAAGGCTCTGAAATTTGTTTTCATTCAACCTGGATCAAGATTGGTAAACCATATGCATTCATATACATTGGATCATCAGGTTGTCTCTCTCCATTAAACTTTGTTTGTAATTCGTTTTAGAATTTCAGCTTGTTTGTTACTATTACAAAGATTTCTTAAGGCTTGTCTAGAGTAGGTTTCTCTGTAGGGAAGAGTAGAGATGAGATTCTCTATGTCTTGATCACTAGGAGTCTAAGGGAGTTAGATTTCTGATCTTAATCTATGGTTGATTAAGGATAATTCTTGTAAGCTTGTAAGAAAAGAATTTTGTGAATAGTGGTACTCTAACCAAGTTGGTTGGAAGAAACTGGATGTAGTGTCTCAAGTTGAGAAGTGAACCAGTATATTTCTTGGTGTTGAATACTTTCTCTTTATCTCTTCTTGTTGTCATTGATTGTTATTCATTTGATTAATCTTTTCAAAATCAACAGAAATATAATTTCATCTACTTCTTTCTTTAAAGGTGGAATTGAAAATAGAATGTACACTTATGCAAATAACCAAGAGGGGGGTGAATTGGTTTTTCCTCAGAGTTTTTAAAATTTAAAACAAATTTTAATCACAGTGGAAGTCTTTGAAAGAAGGATCGTATCTTAAACCAATTAAGAAATCTAACTTTTAAAAACAACTTTTATCTCAATCAGACCACTCTTGAGCAACAACCAATCTTGTGATATGAACAAACATAATACTTCAAGAACAATATGAATATGAACAGAAATATACAATTACACACAAGATTTATACTGGTTCACCTCTCAACCCCGGAGGCTACATCCAGTTTTACTTCTAATCAGCCTTGATTAGAGTTTTCACTATCACAAATATAATATCTTTACAAGCAAACACAGATCTCTCTTACCCTCCCTAGGTAAAATTCAAAATCTAAACCTATAGACTTTTCAAAAGATCTAAGAACCAGAGCTCCCCTTTCTGTTCTAACCACTAGAACCTTATCTAGCAATGCTTTAAAGATTACAATTTGTTATATGAACAAACAACAACAAAACAATCAATTTTAATCAATACAACAATAAAATTGATTCAAGAAAGATATCACCTCAATATCCTCGGTGCAATAAACGAATTTAAATGATCAAACCAGATTGAGAATGAATGCCATGATCTTTCTTGATAAAATCTTTTGACAAAAATGCTTCAACACAAGCTTCTCATGAATTAGATGATTCAACAACTAAAAGTCTTCATGATTCTTGAGTTTACTAAGAATTCTTGTTTCCAATGTGCCTTGGTGACTTTAGAATACTTAGAAAGTAATTGTCACAAGGCTTGTTCGAAAACTCAGAAGTCACTTAAACAGAATAAGCTTCTTCTATTTATACAAAAACAGAATTAACAACCTGTAATCGACTATTCCGTAAGTGTAATCGATTATTTTAACTCATGTAACTGATTAAAATTCTAAAATAATCAATTAAAGTATTCATCAGAAATCTAGAAAAAATCTCAAGAACAAATAATCGATTAACCCATGTCGTAATCGATTATTCCAGGAGGTCAGGATTTTCTGATACACTAGTGTAATCGATTAATGTCCCAAATAATCGATTATCACAGGAAGTGTGAAAAACTCATTAATAAATATTTAATCGATTACAACAATCTAGTAATCGATTAAACCAGATAAAATACTTCTGAAAATTATGCAGATACACAGATAATCGATTATTCCGTGAAGTAATCGATTATCATAGAACGACTCTAACATTGTCAACCTAATGTAGTCGATTACGAATTATTGGTAATCGATTAAAGTGTTCATGTGACAAAATGCAGTTTTGTTTACATGCTTTTAATCGATTATATCATATTGGTAATCGATTAAAACAGTGAAAATTACTTTTTATGAAAACCTTAATGCTTTAATGTCATACCAATTGATTAATGTTTTCATATGACTTAAACATGAATTAATGAATGAATGTATGCATGACTTAATCAACCTATGTGAGGCATAAGAGGTTATAACTTCTTGAACCAAGCATTTAACAAAGTACATATGCCATCAATTTGAGTGGGCATGTAAAATCAAAACTTTTGATCATCCTAAACTTGATTCTTCATGATCTTCCTCAACATTTCTAACAGGAATTTGATTGACTGAAAGGTTTCAAAAGGTGTTTTTGTTATACGATCTTAATACTCTGATTGTTTTAAAGATTTTAAAAGACCAAGTTTAAACCAAATCACCCCACCTCTTGATTATTATGTGTGTTCATACTGTTTTCACTGTCTCCATTCCAGTTGATTTATGGGAAAGCGAGTCACCTCCCAATAGAGGCTGAGTACATGGTCTATTGGGCTCTTAAGTTCCTCAATTTTGATGAGTCCTTGTCTGGGGAGAAAAGGAAATATCTTAGTGCGCTTGCTGTTCAATAGGCACACTAAGCACACAGGTCGCACTAAGCCCAAATAATTCTCTGTATGGAAATATCTGGTATTTAGGCTTTTTGCATATGTACGCGCTAAGCGCCCGTGTACGCTTGTTAAACGAGCACGTCACGCTAAGCCCAATTTTTTTTCTTTGTCTTGCTATTCAATTTCTTTTGTCTGAGAGTGCAAGTGTGCACTAAGTGCACACCTATTCCTCTCTAAGCGCATAGAGCGCGCTTAGAGAAAATTGTAGGAAGATTTCTACTTGCAGTTCTCGCTAACCTACAATCTCACGCTAAGCCCAATTCCTTCTCGGGTTGCCGATTTTCTCGAATTAGGCTAAGCGCATCATGTCGCACTAAGCGTGCACTTCGTTCTTGTTTTTTTACTAAAAAAAGGGGGAAGGGCCCAACTGAAGGTCACAGACCTTGGTGCGCTTAGCAGGCCGTTCTTGCTAAGTGCCCTCGCAATAAATGCTCTTTTTTTGTCAATGCCAACTTGCTTAACGCGAGGTTCGCACCAAGCGCGCCACCCATAACTGCACAATAGTTTTGAAATTGTTGTGTCTCCCACTTACTCCTCTTCTTCTTTGTCTCTCCCTCATATCTCATTCTCACTCTCATTTTCTCTCACGCACTCTCACTGCTTCATCTTCTTGCTTCCGTGCTTCCTCATCTCCTTGTTGCGTCTTCTCCTTTCTTCTTGCTATTTCTCCTCGCTCCCAAGTACAATCTTTCCTTTCTTTTATTTTGTTTTATTTTATTTTATTTTAATTTATTGCATTTCTTTGCTTCGGTTTTATTATGTTAGTTATTTTAGTGTTCTCTTTGTCTATTGTTATGCATGGATTTTATTATGTTTTTACTTTTTGTTGTGTTTTCCACCTCTTACATTGTGTTTTATTACGTTTTTATTTTTTTAATTGTGTAAGAATGTGGTTTTAATTGTTGCTTACACTATCATCATGATGTATGCGTTTTAGGATGTCATAGTGTGGTTTTCTGATGTTCTATTTTTAGTAGTATATGTTGTCGTTCATGATTCATTTTGTTATGTGTTGTTTTGCTATATTTCTCTGGAAAAAAAACCATGAACTCGCTTAGCATGCCATGCACACTTATTGAGTTTATGCATTTTTGGGTTTTGTTTGCATTTCTAGAATGAAACCCATGAACTTGATTAGCGCGCCCTACGCGCTTAGCGAGTTCATACTTTCTGGTTTTTTGTTCTTCATTTGATTCATGTTGTTCTTTGTTTGTTCTTCGATTTTTACCCAGATATGGAGATTTCCAGAATATGGTGCCCGCTAAGCATGTTTTCGCGCTAAGCGGGCCACCCGGTTTTGATGATGTTGCTGGTGGGCTAAGTGCGACATACGTGTTAAGCCCCCACCTGACTTTTGGTCTTCCTCAACAGCCCACTTATGTAAGAATGTCGTTTTCATTATTGTTTACACTATCATTATGATGTATGCGTTTTAGGATGTCATAGTGTGGTTTTCTGATGTTCTATTTTTAGTAGTATATATTGTCATTCATGATTCATTTTGTTGTGTGTCGTTTTGCTATGTTTCTCTGAAAAAAACCATGAACTTGCTTAGCGTGCCATGCACGCTTATTGAGTTTATGCATGCATTTCTAGGTTTTGTTTGCATTTCTAGAACGAAACCCATGAACTCTCTTAGCGTGCCCTACGCGCTTAGCGAGTTCATACTTTCTAGGTTTTTGTTCTTCATTTGATTCATGTTGTTCTTTGTGTGTTCATGGGTTTTTACCCAGATATGGAGTTTTCCAAAATCTGGTGCCCGCTAAGCACATTTCCGCGCTAAGCGGGCGACCCAATTTTGATGACGTTACTGGTGGGCTAAGTGTGACATACGTGCTAAGCCCCCACCTGACTTTTGGTCTTCCTCAACAGCCCACTTAGCGTGTGCGTTTGCGCTAAGCAAAACATACTATTTTGTGCTGCTGCAAGTGGGCTTAGCGCACCATGTCCCGCTAAGCTCTGTCTTGCCTTGTGGCATTCCATGAGCAACAGGCTTAGTGTGCACTCGTCGCGCTAAGCCGCCACTACCCTTCATTTTATTCAATAATGTTTGGGCTAAGCGCGCCATGCACGTTAAGCCCAAATAATTCTTTGTCTGCCATTTTAGTTAATTGCGCTAAGCACAAGTGCTTTCATTAGAAGAACCCTTTTGTGTTGGGCTAAGCGTGCCATCTCGCACTAAGCCCACCTTTTTGTTAATTGCTTTATTTTAAGGGGCGCTAAACGCGCATTTGCTCGCTTAGGGTGACACCCCTGTATGTTTTTTTTTCATTATTAATTGTCACTTATGATTTTTAATTTTGGTTTCCTTTTTGCAAATGGCCTCTAGGAAAAGAAGAGGGTCCACATCACAACCTTGCATGAAGGAGCCCGACACCATTCATGGTGCTTGGGATTCTACCCGCTTCACCTCTCAAGTGGCCTAGGTGCGCTACTACGAGAACGTCCACCTCAAAAATATTTTTCCTGAGCGGCAGATGGACCTAGGGCCTAGCCAATACGACGAATTCTGGAATGAGCTCTGAAGGATCACTGGGATAAGAAGCTTACCTCACTGTCAGAAAACAACATTGATGAGGCATAGGTGAAGGAGTTTTACTCCAACATCTACGACCTAGAGGAGAAGTCCCCGAAGCAGTGCAAGGTGCGAGGGAAGGTGATCTGGTTTAATGCGCAGTCATTAAACCAATTCCTCCAGACACTGGTGGTCCTCTAGGGAGATGATAACCTGACCATCTTCTCCCAGTTTCTACACACCTGCCTACATGCGCAGGCCATTAAGGCCAAGCTCTGCATGCCGAGCGGCCAATTCATCCCTAATGCCGAGGGGGCTCCATGGAAGATTCTACGAAAGGATATGACCACCTTGGAACAGACATGGAGTGTGATGTCCTATTTCAACATGGCCCCTACCTCTCATACTTTCGATCTCAACATGGATCGAGCCAGATTGATATATGGTATAGTGATGAAGATAGATATGGATCTGGGCAGCATGATTTCCTTGCAGATTACCCAGAATGCCCATTCTAGCTCCAGCGGGCTTGGCTTCCCAGCGTTAATTACTACCTCTACGACGCCAAGGGAGTTCAATTTGACACGCTAGCCTTCAAGTCGCTCAGCCCCATGATTAATGTTGCCTACATCAGGAAGAACTGGTGGAAACTAGCAACTACTTCCATTACCTTTATGGGGACTCACAAGACTCAGGTTCGTTAGACTCCTGCTACTGCTGCTGCTGATGATCCTACTCCTAGCGCTAACCACCACCCTTCCCTTACATCTCGCACCTCCTTTTCTCATAAGCCATTTCTTCCTATGTTGTTCGGCCTTCACCACGAGCAATATCTTCTGATGCAGAGCCTTCACCAACTTTCGCTCCAGCAGTCAGTCATGTCACCAGAGGAGTTCCTTTAGCACATTGCTTGGCCTTGGAATAGGCCTTCCTCTGTCGAGGGGGGTGATGCTTCTAAAGTTGGAGCTACCGATGATGATGCCACCGCTAGAGAGGATGATGATTATATTGCAGACATCACAGCGGCTCAGGGAGTGTGGGACCCATGGTCGACACAAGACTAAGGCCATGTTTTTAAAGGACATATCATTATTTATTTTCATCTTTTATGCTTTTATCATTATATTACTGGATTTTAGACACTTTATTTATGTTATTTACTTTGGATTTGGCTGTGCATGATAAATAGTTTTCTTTTGGATTATACATTTTGGTATTTTTTTTGGGTATATGTTTGGTTAAATCGTTTGCATGACTGAGATTTTGCATCTTTTTGAAGCATGAACTTACGATTCTTGAGTAAGCGCACGTTGATGAGAATTTTATGAATTGTATGCACGTGAGTGAGTCTGTTAGCTTGCATAACAAAAATCTTGCGAAAGAAAAACTCTAGGCTTCCCAATACTATGTGAGTTGTGTGCATCTTAATTGTGAGAGAACGATTGATTTTGCTTTCTGGTTTTGCATGAGTCTTGAACTATTTGAGTACATACATGATGTTGATATGATCAAGGCCTTATTGTTAATTCAGTTTTAGCCACTTGACCAAAAAGCTAACCCTATTGATAATGAATGTTGAAACTCTTGCAACCTTTTTTAGCCTAAATTGAGAATGAATCTTATTCTTGAACCCTGAACTGAAAAGCATATGAAACTATGTTAACCTTACCTTAGGCTATAGGAGAGCATCATTTATGGATCAAGGAAAATTTGTTCCAAATTTGGGGGAGTGTACTTGAGTAAATTCTTTTTTAGGGATATGAATAAGAAGCACATAGAGGACAAGAATTACAGTGTACCTTTGGTAAAAAAAATAAAAATAAACCAAATTTAAGAAAACCTCTGAGTGTTGTTGATAGTGACAAGTTAAATAAGGTTAGGGGGAAAAGAAAAAGTGGTCCCTCTGAGCAAGTAAGGAATGAGTGAATGCTCTCTTAGAACCTGATTGTTTGAATTTCGAGAAAAACCATGATTTTTTATTTGTACATTATCGAATCACTTGTGTGTTTGAGTGAAACACTTTAGCGTTTTTAGTATAGTATTTTTTGTTCTTATTAGCTTATTTGACTTCTCTTGGATTCTTATTTTCTCATTTTAACTTAGTTTTGGTCTTAGGAAAATAATTGGGCTTAATTGATAATTGTTGCTTATTTTCAGATTTTGTGCTTACTTGACCTATCTTCCTTGTGCAGGACTTATAGGATTCTACAAAACTTCAAATAGAGCTTATGAGTATTCCCTAGAAAGATAAGGAAGAAAGATACAATTTTGTCAGAGAGTATGGACTAATTCTGCCTTTTTGGAGGGTCAAATTAGGCTTGGAAGTCAGAACTTTTGTACCTGAGTTTTGGGCTGGGAGTTTGGATTTTGATTAATGTAATTAACACAATTAGTTAGCTTAGATGGGCCTAATTAGAGCTCATCCCTTAATTATATTCAATAACTATATATTAGTGTAGCTAGGAGTTATTTGAAATAGACACACATCACAAATACAAAAAAAGAATTTCTAGCTTCTTGTGCAAGTTTTCAGAATTAAAATCTTTTTTCTCTTTTTCTCTCAACTATTCTTCATTGTTCTTCATTGTTCTTTATTTTTCTTCTTCCTTTCATCTCTATTCTTCTATTTTTCTCACACAAATTTAGTGGTTCTTCCACTAATGATGATCATGGAAGGCTAAACAATAAATCAATCTAAGGATCCAGTTCAAGCATGGAGAATTTGAGTTCTGGTTTGGTATTCTAATTTTTGTACAAATGTTCATCTTCTTCTTCAATCCTTCAATCCTCTTTATGATTTTCATGATTATGAATATGTTTAGGATTGAAAACAAATTATGTTATAGATTTATTTCCTAATTTTGAATTTTAATCATAGATTGTTTAAATGATATTTCAATCCAATTTGTGATTTTAATTGATTTAGGAGTTAATTCGACTGAACTGCTTCTAATGATATTGAATGAAACTTCATAATATGATCATTATATGAGAACTATGATAATTTGCATTGCTTGGTTTGATGAATTAGATTGATATTCTTGAATCTGTTTTACAACATCTTTTATTAATTTTGTTAGTTTCTGCATTTTTCTTCAATTCTTGTTTGTTTCTGCAATTTTTGTTCGCTGTCTGGAAACTGTTTAATAAAATCTCCCTACTGTTTATAAGTGGATTAAGCCAAGAATCAAATTAGACCGTATCTCTGAGTTGACCTAAGTTAATCATGTGCTATATAATTATCTTAGTTTTATTTACTTTGTAACGATTCAACAGTAGTTATCAAGGAGTGAAAGCATATGTTTATTTGTGTTGTTTGATAGTTGTCATTCTTGCTAACCTTTTTCATATTGAAGTGCATTCCTTGTATGATTCCATCATGAAACCATGGTTACTGTGAACTTAAGAATTGGAATTTGAAATTATTTTGGGAGTATGCAATTATCTTAGTTGTTGTGATTCGGCTACATTCTTGACATTGCCATTGATCTTAGTTTAGCATTTGCTTACTTTTACTTGAGGACCGACAAAGATTTAAATTTGGGGGAGTTTGATAATTGATATGCATACATAAAGTTTACACGTAAATGCAATTATCTTATTTTTCCTCTTTTAACGCTTCTTTTTGTAATTAAAATGTAGGAATTTAGCTTCTTTTGAGCTTTTATCCAGTAGATGCTAAAATTAGTTGATTTATAGTGTATTGGTTGTATTTTTGTAGAAATTTACAGCAAATACACGGAAGGTGGATTGAGGGTCTGAAGCATTGTGCTCAGCGGGACAGACCTGCTTAACGCACCAAGCCCGCTAAGTGCGATCAGCTCGCTTAGCACGTGACTACTTATCCAGCTGGACTCTGCAGGAGCGCTTAGCACGCAGCCAACGTCGAAAAAACACAAGTGGGCTTCATTTTAAGGATAAAAAGGAGAAGGGAAATGATTATTCAGAACATAAGTGAAGGAGTGAAGCTAGGTCACAAAATAGGGCATTTTCCACCCCCATTGAAGCTTGCTTCTTGACCATTATTTCTCCATTTTCGTCCATTCCTCTTCATTGTCTTTTGCTTTCCATTGTTATGTAAGCCTCTCATGATAATGAGAGGCTAAACTACCCATTGTTGGGAGCTCAACAACCAAACACTCTTGATGTAAAGATTCTCACTATCTATTTAATGTTATCTTCGTATTATTGCATTGTTGGGATCTCAACAACCAAATACTCCTGTGTAAAGAATATGAATATCTCACACTTAACCAAGAGGGGGGTGAATTGGTTAAACCTTGATAAATTAAAAATTTCTATAATCAAAATCAGAGTTCCTAGGATCTTTATCACTTTTCAAAACCAAGAAACCTTATTCAATCAAGTAGCTGAGCCCCAAGGAATTCAATGGATCAAAACTGACTTTGTTGGTCAAGCAAATTAATTTTCACAATGAATATAATGAGTTAAGGAATAGAGAAGCAAAACACAAACAGATTTATACTGGTTCACTTCAACACTAGAAGCTACATCCAGTTTTCTTCCAACCAACACTAGGTTAGAGTTCCACTATTATAATTTTCAGTTCTTACAATCAATTACAATGTCTCCCTTTATCAACCCTAGATAAAGTACAGAAATCTAAAACTCTATTAAATTCTAAGAGACAAGAACCTGAGAACACTACTCAGTTCTTTCACCTAGAGAACCTCATCTCTAGTTTCAAGCAAGAACCCAATTACAATAGCCAAATTACAAAGAAAATCTAAAATGAAAATTACAATCAGATTAAGAAGAGAAACAACCTGATGATCCAATGTATGCAATGCAAAATGAAGTTACCAGATCAGGTTGAATGATTACAAATCAATTAGCACAACTTTCCTTAATCTTGAAATGGTTTCAAGCTCCAAGAATGAGTCAAACACCTATGATCAAAGCACAATGGAGCAAGAAACAATTAAACCCTTAGAAAACACTTTAGAATGCTCACAAGACTGTTTAAGCTTAGAAAATATGTATGGGTAATGTTCCACAAAGTTAGAAAAGCAGCTGAGCATCAATCATATTTATAACAGCTTTTTGTAACTAACTGTAATTAATTAAACGCTCCAAATAATCGATTAAAACGCTCATGTAATCAATTAAATAAACCATGTAATCTATTAAAGTGTTCAACATAGTTTCTGGACATGAGCAACGAGCAAAATAATCGATTATTCTGTCCTGTAATCGATTAAGACAGAAGACTCAGAATGACAAAATACATTGTGTAATCGATTACAAGAATGAGGTAATCGATTAAAGCAGGAGTCTACAAAAGTTGAATGAACTATGTAATCGATTACAATATGTGGTAATCGATTAAACCAGGAAAAACTTGTAAGCACTAACATACAGTGTAATCGATTACGAGAAACGGTAATCAATTAAAGTAGGGAAATGGCTTTTCCAAATAAGCATGTGTAATCGATTATAATACATTAGTAATCGATTATCCCAGCACAACTTAAAATCATATATAGCTATGTAATCGATTACTACCCATTAATAATCGATTACAATGTTCAACAAGGTAGTTTATATGAAAACAAAGGTCAAATAATCGATTATCCCAATAGGTAATCGATTACATTGTTCTTGAAAGCTTTTCCAAAATAGACTAAGAACAAAATAATCGATTAAGTCTTTAAGGTAATCGATTACAACAGTATAAAATGCATTTTTCCAAAAACACTTTGAATCAAATTAAAAACTTAGTCAAATAACTAAAGCCTTGTGATTTTTATGAACCCAATTAATTTAATTATAGATTAATATGAATGCAATGCACTTGGATCACCATAATTGCTTTTCTCTTACACATTTCACACTAATTAAACTTCAAGGCATCCATTGCATGTTGAAAGCCCAAAACTCATGCTTGAATCACAATTCCTTTGCATTCTTTAAGTAGCTCCCCTTGAATCCAACATCTTGATGTAAAGATTCTTACTATCTATTTAATGTTATCTTCGTATTATTGTTGATTTTCTGAGTTTTGTAAAACATGGGAACATTTCACACTTAACCAAGAGGGGGGTGAATTGGTTAGGCTTGGTAATTTAAAATTTTTCTTTATCAAAATCAGAGTTTTTCCCTTTTTGAATCTTTATCACTTTAGTAACCAAGAACCTTTATCCAAAGATCTACCCAAGAGATGTAATGCTTCAAGAATCAAGTAGTTAACAAGAATTCACATAAAACAATCAAATATGCAGAATAAGATAAACACACAAGGAATTATACTGGTTCACTTCAAACACTATGAAGCTACATCCAGTTTTCTTCTATTCAACACTAGAGTAGAGTTCCACTATTGCAAATAATGTTCTTACAAGAAAATACAAGTCTCTCTTTATCAACCCTAGATAAAGTTTAGAAGTCTAAAACACTATTAGACCCTTAGAGACCAAACCCAAACTGAGAACATTACTCAGCTTCCCTTAGAGAAACACTATCTCTAGTTTTCATGCAAGAAACCTGTAACACCCCAAAATTTAGGGAATTACAGACAATTATTAAGAATAAAATAAAAAGCGGTAGAAAATTAGGGCAAAATGACAAGAACGCCCTAAACAATTTCAGAAATGACATCTATACCCCTAAGATTAAAATGACAGTTATACCCCTAGACATTTTTGAAAAGGACCAATATATCCTAGATATTTTGATAAATATATTTTTGGGAGAAAATTACAAAAAGGTCCTTGAACAAATTGAATAATTACCATTATACCTTAAGGTGATAAATGACCAAAATGCCCTTGAAGTCAAAACTGACCAGATAACCTTAGAAATTTGTAGGAACCTCACTATTGGATAAAATACTTTTAGATAATCATGAATCAGTCAGGTTGGAGGCGAAAAACCCCAGGATAGAATTTCTACAAATTTTGGAAATTAGATTAAAAAGAGCTTAATTCAGACTACCCTAGGT
>PYAF01000069.1:272399-283637 GCA_007407185.1 Glycine tomentella
GGTCTATTGTAAATGGGTTTCTTGCAAGGTTAGAGATAGTGTTTCTCTTAGGACAGCTGAGTAGTGTTCTCAGTGTGGGTTTTGGTCTCTAAGGGTCTAATAGTATTTTTAGACTTCTGAACTTTATCTAGGGTTGATAAAGAGAAGCTTGTAATTGCTTGTAAGAATATTTTTGCAATAGTAGAACTCTACTCTAGTGTTGAGTGGAAGAACTGGATGTAGCTTCATAGTGTTTGAAGTGAACCAGTATAAAATCTGTGGCTAATCTTTCTTCTCATCCATTCATCTCTTAATTGCTTTGTTTGTGAATCAATCTCATTGCACAAAAAGTTATACTCTGTTTTCTATTCTTCTTGGAAAAGGAATTTGATTGAATATTGATTCTTGGTTTTGAAATAATTTTTAAAGTGATAAAGATCCTGTGAAAAACTCTGATTTAAAATTTTAATTTACCAAGGTTCAACCAATTCACCCCCCTCTTGGTTGTGTTGAAGTATTCTACTTATTTTCAAAAGTTAGACTCTCACTAAAACAAGACAATAACTTAAATGACATCATATGAGCAACATGCTCATGAAAGTACCATAAGTGTCAACCATTAATTAAAAGGTTAGCTAGCATACTATCTTTTCCTATATACTTTATGTAATTACCTTTAACCTAGTTGAACTCTTGTTGTTTTTGGAATACAATACTACTAAGTTATTGCCACAATAAATACTTTATGAAATCTTAATGTTTGTACCAACAAGAAAACCAATGACAAAATTTAGCAATCATATCATATAATTTGATGCCTTAAAACAAGATATTAACTCTCATCATGGTTAAATATGTGTAAGGACCCTCACTTTGGCGCGGTTGGCGCCAGATCCCGCGCGGTTAACGTCGGGATCCTCAGCAGGAAAACCCTGCCAAGGGTGTGGCGCGGGTCGCGCCAGGGCTGGCGCTGGTGGCGCCAGGAGCGTCAGGATGGCGCTGGGAGCACCAGATGCTCGGGAAGTTGACGCATGGGGCGTCAATGTGGTGCAGGGGGCGCCAGATGTTTTCCAGCCCGCGCGGTTAGCACCAGAGGTGGCACGGATGGCGCGCAAAGTGGCCTGGAAAACCAATTCCCTCTAGTTTTCCACGCGGCCAACTCCAGGTGTGGCGCTGGGGGCGCCACAGTTTCTGGAAGTTGGTGCTGGAGGCGCGGGTATGGCGCGAATGGCGCTAGAGCACCGCCATTGCGGCGCGGATCTCGCCAAAGGTCGGGCAGGGCCACTATTTAAATGCCAAAACGTGAAATTAAAGAGGAAAAAGTTGTTCATCTTCTTCCCCAACGCCCAAACCTCCATTGATGCTTGTCCCAAGCTTCCTAGGACCTTGTTTGATGTTCTAAACACCTCCCTATGACCTATAAACTTGAGGAAATCATTTAGAAAGCTTGAATCCTTCATCCTGTCTCTTAAAAACCCCTTGTGAGTGAGAATTCCTTTCTGAAGGAAAAGCTCTAAAACTTGAGTCTGGCTGAGACCGAAGGCTTGGAACGGACAACAGAGCTCGAGGAAGCTATCCTGCAGCCTTTCTGGTCGTCACTGAGGTAAGAAACTCGAGTTTCCTCGGTTATTTTAGGATTTGGGGTTTTCTGTGAATAGTGACCCATATGAGCTAAGGCTAGAATTAGCCTAGGGTCCTGTAGAGAAACTTGCTTAAAATGGTTTAGTGATGAAGGATTAGCTTTCAGAATTTGAATTGGTTAACTTTGAATCTTGGCTCTGGTATGCATGTGTGGCTTGTGTGATAGTCACTTGTGATGGTTATCTGACATGCTAGAGCCTTGATTATGTTTGTTTTGAGCCTGAGAGGCTAATTGAACGGTGCCTTGATTAAGATTTAGACCGTTCCATTGATAATTGAGTTATGAGGCTGATGAGAGCTTATGCTCAGATATGCATTCTGCACTAAGTCTGTGATGACTCATATGCTTTGTATGCAGCCCTGATGGACCTTGAAGGGGCTGTGAGTAGCCTAGTGAGGGCTTGACTTGATTGAACCCTAGGATAGGGGAAATTCTGATATGATATGTTTTTGTACTTGGATGTCTGTGGATTGGTTTTGATATGGATATGTGCCTTGATTAGGGCTTGACACTGAGAGTGTCGGTGGCGGGAGCCACAGAGTAGGGAAAGAACTGCAGAGCGAGACTTTGCCAGGTAAGTTCTGTGTCCCTGGGGGATGATTTCCCACATGGTTTGCCACACCACACTTTGGGGGAGTGGTGGTCATATTCATGACACATGCATTTGGTTGTTGCATCCTCATAATGATATGTGTGTGCATCTGTGCTTGTTATGTGATATGATTGTGATAGATCTATTGACCAATAGATAGATATGAACTTCCCTAGGAGTTGATGGTTTCCTCCTAGTATGGTTGGCTCATGGTTGAGGTAGCTCCCAGGGAATTGGTTCCCACAGACCATGGGGATAGAAGTTGAGGTAACTCCTTCTATTCTTTGAGGTACCATATATGTGCATCCATGCGAAGGGTTAGCACCCAATGGGATGGCACAGGTGTGAGTTTCTGGTCTCACACAGATTTAGGCGTTAAGGTAGCTCCGCCATGTGTGGATGTGTAATATATTGTTATGAGGGCTAGGCCAGTGGGCCATTTGCTTGTGATTGTCTGATGTATGTGTTATGGAAAGTGGGCCAAGGTGGAGGAGATTCCTCCAAGGACCCTGAGCTTACTGAGATGTGTATCTCACCCCGTTTGGGGATTTATCTTTATAGGTGACTCTTCTGGAAGAGGAGAGCAGTCTCAGGGCAGGAGGCCCTAGTGGAGACATGTCTGCTTGGCCGATGGCAGCAGAGGGAGCTTGAAGGTTCAGTTTTGTTTTGTTTCTGTTTTGTACCCTTGATAAGGGCTGGTGTGTGTACACCTGAGTTATGTATAGTTCTGTATACCCTCGGTGAGGGCAGATATTCTTTTGTATCATCACGATGTGGTGAAGACACTGATGTATATGTACAGAACTATTGATGTTATGATATGAGACTTTCCTCCTGATTATATTCCTGATGTAGATGTTTATCTGCCTATGTTCAAGTATGAGATACTAGATCAGCAGGGGTGTGAATTTTTGTCTTGTGTGTATGTTTTATGTGATGTGCTTTTATTCCATACATAATGAATCAAGAAAAGCGATTCTTTGCTTTCGCTGAGTTTTATATTATGTTTTTAAGCGCTACTCTGATATGATTAATGATAATGCACCGGAGGCCTACGGGGTGTTACAAGATGTATCCTAATGTGGAGTCTCTATTATTTAGGCATCGCACAAAATCAGAGTCAGGATATCTCATGATCTCTAAACTTTCAAACTTCTGATATGTAAGCATATAATTTTTTGTTCTCTTCAAAAAGCGCATTACACAATTTACTACTTTGTAGTGTTGCATACCAAGATTACTCACATATCTCCCTATTACTCTCATTAAATTGCTATGTTAGGACAAAAACAAACTTAAAAATACATAAAAGTTGCCACAGTTAAAGCATAAGGAGTCTTTTACCACTGCTCTTATTTTTAGGAACACTAACAAGACACTTTTTTAGAGTAACTTGTCACCTTTGGCAACGAGTGTATCTTTTGGTTTAATATCTTCCATGTTGAATCTATCCAAAACTATATTGGTAATTCTTTTGTGATAATAAGATTATATTATGACTAGTAGGAAGTCATCAACATATAATACCAAAAGGACAGATTTACTCCTACTAAACTTTGGGTATATGCAATCATCAACCAAATTTACCTCATAACCATAAGAGGTGATAATTTGATGAAATATGTAATATCGTTGACAAGAAGCCTATTTAAGGTCATAAATGTTTTTTTTTTAGTTTGCACAACATAAACTTTAAATTACCTTAAACAAGTTTTTTCTGCTTGCACTATATAAATTGTTTCATCAATGTTGTCATTTAAAATAACTCTAAATCAAAATGAGCTATTAGTGTCATTATAGTCCTATGAGAGCCTTTCTATGAAACAGAAGAGAAAATCTCTTCATAATCGTTGTTTTCCTTTTGAGTAAAACCTTTGACAACAAGGCAAGCTTTATATATCTCAATATTACACTTTGCATCCCTTTCAATTATAGATATTCATTTACAACCTATGGGTTTCAAACTTTAGGAAAATTGATAATATTCCAAATGTCAATGACAATCGTCGATTTTATCTCATCATTCATGACATCATCTACTTATCCACTTTTAGGAGTTAGCTAGAACACTACACAACTTGACTAGAGTTGATTAGATATTCTTGAGTCAACCCAATGTCATAGCCATATTCTTGAAGAAATACAACATAATTATCCGAAATTCCATTTCTCCTTTCTCTAGTGGATTTTCTTAATGACACTTCTTGAGTTTGTTGAGTTTGAACTATAAGTGATGTTTGGGGAGGAATCTCAATATTGTCTTGTCCTTGAATGATGTCAAAAATAACATTGTTATTAATTTTTGGATTTGTGTCTTGAACAATGGTAGGTACAAAGACTTGTCCATTATCAATAACAAGTTCTTCATCAAACACAACACTCTTTATGTTTTCTTCCCCTCCAAACTCAACTTCCTTAAGGAATCTCGGATTCCCGTCTCAAAGAAGGATCTTATAATGGGATTGTAAAATTATACATGCGAGAACATTCAATGTACCTGACAAAGTAGCAACTAATTGTCTTAAAGTCTAGCTTACCTTCATCCAGCCTATAAGGCCTTTGCTTCAGTTGGACATCCCCACATGCATATATGCCTAATGTTGGGCTTTTTGTTAGTTCATAGCCTGTAAGGGGTCTTAGTAACTACTATACTTGATACTTTGTAGATGATATATATACGATAGTCTTTAATGCCTTTCCCCAAAGTGACTCTGGTATAGAAGAATCATACTTCTTACCATATCCTTAAGAGACAAGTTTTGTCATTCTACAATTCTATTCATGTTAGGTTTGTCCAACATTGTATATTGTAAAACAATATCACACTTATTGTTCTACAATGGGCGCTAGAATTTACTCACCTTATCTGTCATATCTATGATAGTATTCATCACCGCAATCAGATTTGACAGTCTTAATTTTTTTTCCTAATTGAAGTTCAACTTTAGCTTTGAAAGACTTGAAAACTTATAGAAATTGAGACTTCTCATAAATTATATAAAGAGTACTCATCTATAAACATGATAAAATACCTTTGTCTATTCCTTGAATCCATAAGGAAAGGATCATGAATATCCGTATGTATTAGTTCTAAGAAACTCTTAACACTTTCGACAACTAAATTCCTTTTATTTGTGTGTTCTCCCTTAATACACTTAATACAGACTTGGAAGTCTAACAAATCTAAGGATCTAAGAATTTCCTCTGGTGCAAGTTCCAGAATTCCCTGTAAAAAGATGTGGCCTAAGCACCTATGTCATAAAGTGACAGAATTCTCAATTAATTTATGTTCCATACCATGTGAATCCTTCGCAACACTTCATTATAGGAACACTCGATATCAAAGACACATAACCACATCATTTGAATCATAAGATAGACTAACTTTATTTTTTCCAAACAAACAAGAATAATTGGATATGTTCAAAATAGAAATAAAAATTGAATTTTGTCTGACAAATGGTGCAACATATATCTCAACCAAATCCAAATTATAAGTCTTTAAAAGTAACCTAAAAGTTCCTATAACTTCAACTGCAATTTTATTGTCATTGCCCCATAAAGATTATTATTTCAGCATCACTTGAAAAATGACTCAATAGGCAACCTTGCAAAAACATTCTTATGAGAGTAATAGCATCAAGATCTACCCACCAAATGTCCTTGGGTACCAAAACTAAATTAACTATAGAATAAACTAAAAAATGAGAAGTTTACCCCTTTTTTGCATACCAAACAATATACTTGGGACACTTTTGCTCCATATGTCTCACCTTTCCTACAAAAGTAACAAGTAAATTCCTTATTTGGATCTTTGATTTCTACTCTAATAAAGAAGAACTTTATGCAGTATCCTCAATTGTCTCTTTTTATTAAAAAACAACTAGTTTATCCAACATCATGATAAACAAAGCCCCATTAGAGTTTTTCGTAGTTAAAAAAAGATCAATTTTTCCAATTCCATGCAATTGAGAATTTTCACAACTAACTCCTTTAAAAAATAGCTTTTGGATTTAAAAAAAATAGCATTAGTAGTGGAAAAAGAAACGATAGCAATAACAACTAAAGAGAGAACAATAATAATTAATCTTTATGATAAAGTTAAAGATCCAAACACGATACTAGCGCACCATTAATCCCCAATCTTTAGATTGAAAAGACTAACTACAAGTGATACTCTCAACGCAAAGATCAAACATTGGAAATAAGTCCTGTCAAACAATGGTTGTCTTTGGATACTCCATTACTCACATGGAAAAATAATCTAATGATAATTTTTGTCAAATAATGATTATCTTTGGACACTCCATTATTCACATGAAAAAATCAATCATTTAGTCACCACACATCCATCATCACAAGCATGTAATTATCCTTCCAAACTGCATTTACCTTTGAGCCGAACACAATTCGCATGAATAATTTTATGCAACATTTATGTAAATTTAATCAAATTAACCTGCGCAACAGATATTACTTTGGCAACATGTCATTTTAATTAATCAAACTAAAAATACTAGACAATTAAATAAATAGGAGGTCTTAAATTTAGACATGTTGACACATAAACACAACCCAAAATTATATGTAAATGACTATCTAACAATAAAGATGGTGAATTAAGTTGGGCTAAATGAGTAAACCCATCAACCTGTTATTAATTTGGCAGGGCAGGGTAGAAAACCCAACCCACCAGCACGCCTCGCCTAATCTGCCAACCTATCAGGCTAGAGGCAAGGCGGGGCAAGTTGGCCCGTCAACCTATTAACTATTATAATATTAATAGCAAAATTTTAAATACTAAATTACTAATAAAAAAACAAAAAAAATGTATAGGGTATGTTTTTTTAGGGTTTTCCTTTGTGTTTTTGTCACTCTCTCTAGTCTCACGAGTGCTCCACCTCCACTTCTCACATCACAGTCATAGAACCTTCACTCCAAGGCTTCACTTCTTCGTGTTGCACTGCTATCTCTCGGTCCTCACACTCCGACAACTGGGGCTTCACACTCATGCACTCCAATAACCTCAAACCCATGGACATTGCACGCTTGTCTCTTCTCTCTCGGAGTCGATATGTCGCCTTGTCACCACTGACATCAGCATCGTCAGCCCATCACCATCGTCAGCTCGTGGTTTTCTCTCTCAGAGTACTTTCTCTCATTCTCTAACACTATCTCACAGGTTTGAATATTTTTAAAATTTAGAAATTTTGATTTCATTTTGTTTGTTAATTTGAACTTGTTAGTTTGTTGCTAACATAATTTTTGAAGCTGCTAACATAAGTACAAAGTACATTGGCTAATGTATATTGATTCATCTGGAGTGCTCTGAGGTTTTCCTGTCATGTTGTTTTTAAAATAAACGTAGTTTTGTTATTTCATTTATCCCTTTCTAACTTATGTTGTTGTAAGGTTGGAACTGTATTTTTTTTTTTTTTTTGCAATAACTCAATTTGCCTTGGAGCTTTTTGTTCATATGTGTGTAACCATTTTTGTTTTATGCGTATGGAAAAAACTGATAGACCTTTTTATTGCCTGGATTGTCAGTATAGGGGAAAACTTGTTAAAATATATTTGACAAATGTAGAACAAATTTGTCGACATTTTGTGGAGGAAAGAAGAAGCAAGCTTGGGAAGTTGATACAGGATAAAGCTAGGTGGTCAAGGTATTCCATGCTCATTTTAAGAGTATCAACATTTTTGACTTGTATGTAATATCTAAAATCTTCATTATGTATGTTGTAATTTTTATCTTGCTGCAAAGTATCATCTAAAAAAGTCATGACCTTTAAATTATTTGCTTTTCATGCTCCATGATCTTTAGTAAATGATTGTTTAAAGTGTCACGTCTTATTTTAGTATTCCTTTAAACCTAAAAATGAAAAATATTAGGCATGTTAGAAAGAAAAGAATTGATAAAAGGGATGTTGTAGTTTAATCTGGTGGTTGACATGATAATTTTATATGTTCAATGTATTGTAGGGGGGCACCATTAACTAGTTCGTGTCTCTTTTTATGCATATGAACTTGTGTGTGAGTTGATTCCCCAACTTGTTTAAAGGTTAATTTTTCTAAATCCAGTATGATTTTCTGCTTTTCTTTTCCTATGTCATATTTGTAATTGTAATTCCTCTTTCCCTTGTGTAACTATGCGAGGATTCATGATAGTGACTCAAGGGTTGGTTGCGTGGTAGTAAAAAATTTTAAGTTTATATTGAGATTGAGTAGTGGGGGAATATGTAGGTCACAATCCATACATGCTCCACAACCAAAACATTTCTAGTGTCCAATTGGAAATTTTTGTTTGTCAAGATTCATGGTAATCTTCCAATTTTTTGTGATGTGATGCATATGCATGTGCTTTTAGTGTAAATTACTAAATTACTCACCATGTGGTGAGACAACTAATTTGAAAGTGTGCACTGCATGTAACAAGAAATAATGTTATTTTCTGTACTTGTTCAATTAAACAAGAATACAAGATTTGAATTTGAAAATTGAAATGGATGAGGCAATTAGTAAACCCCTTAGTGATGAAGTTATTGTTAGTGATGATGAAATCGAGGAAGATGGTGTTGAAAATGAAATGAATATGTTGAACTTGATAATAACAAAAAAAGGGATAAGCTCATAACAACTGAATATTGGAAATTTTTTACTAGAATTGGTGTGGGTAAGGATTGAAAAGAAAGGGCAAAGTGTAATGGTTGTGGCAAAAAATATGTAATTGGTGGGAAAAATGTGGCACTTCTCATTTAAATCGTGATATTAAGAGATGTGAGAAAAGAAAATCTAAATATGTGAGTTAAATGATTTTAGACATGCACGGAAAGGCCAAAAAGATAGATCAAATGGTAGCACATGAATTGTTGTGCAATCAAATTATTAGGCATAATTTGCCTTCCATTTTTGTTGAGTATCCAAAGTTTTGGGCTTTGATAAGTTATTTGCGTCTTGAAGTAATTCCAATTTCTAGAAACACTTCTAAGGCTGATAGGTTGAGAATATCTGAGAGATAGAACCATCATTAAAGAATTGTTGTGTGTTATTCCTGGTAGGATTTGTTTAACTTCTAATTTATGAACATCTATTAATACTGAGGGTTTCATAACTTCGACTGTCTATTTTGTTCTAAATTGAAAGTTAAATAGCAAGATTCTTAACTTTCATCATATACCTCCCCCTTACAGTGATTTTGAGGTCTCTAAGAAGATTAATGAATTTTTGCATGATTGGGGAATAGAGAAAAAAGTTTTTTTTTTCACTTTGGATAATGTTTCTGCTAATGATGTATGCAAGATAATTTTAAAAAACAACTTGTTTTGCAAAATGGATTGATAAGTGATGGTGAATTCTTTCACATGCGTTGTTGTGCCCATGTTTTAAATTTGATAGTTCAAGAAGGATTAAAAGTACTTGATGGTGCCTTTAATCGAATTAGACTGAGAGTTAAGTATGTGAGGGGTTTTGAGAGTAGAATGGTGAAATTCAAACAATGTCTTCAAAAGTTTTATGATATTGATGCATCAAGTGGGTTTGTCTTAATGTTCCTACAAGATGAAATTCAACTTGTTTGATGCTTAAAAGTGCTTTTAAATATCAACGTGTTTTTGGAAGCTTACACTTGGTTGATGAAAATTACAAGTATTTCCCTTTGGAGGAAGAGTGCAAAATAACATAAAAAAATTTATAGATTCATATTGTCATTTTATGATATTACAACCTTAATTTTTGGGATAAGTTATCCTACTTCCAACTTGTATTTTTTACAAGTTTGGAAAATCCAATGCCTTTTGATTGATAATATGAAAGGTGAGGATAAAGTTATCAAGGATCTGGCTAAACTGATGATGGAGAAATTTAATAAGTATTGTGATGAATTAGTATTGTGCTTGCATTTGGTGCAATTGTAGACCTAAGGATAAAGTTGAAAACATTGGGTTATTGTTATGAAAAGATTGATCCACTTGGGAAATAAAATTGGAGAAAATAAAGAGCAAGTTGTACATGTTTTTCTCCTAATATTCTGGCAAAGGTTCTACTTCAAATGTCAAAAAGCTAATCATAATCAAATTTCATCCTCAACTGCTTCTTCCAAACCAAACCTTTTTATGTAAGTTACTTATTTTATTTTCAGACATCATTTTAATTTCAATTACTTTTTATTCTTTTCTAATATGTAGGTTTCTAACTTTTTTCTTTATCGTATTAGGAATTAAAATTGTGCAAGCTTCAAGCTGCTAATAAAATTGGAAGGAGTCAACTTGATACATATTTGGAAGAAACATATTGGATTTTGATTTTACCAAACACATGAATATACTCCAGTGGTGGAAAAGGAATAACCAACGTTTTCTAGATCTTTCTTTAATGGCTAGAAACTTGTTGAGTGTCCATATTACTACAGTCACTTCTAAATCTTCATCCATATGAATCGTCTCTTGCTTGTTGTGCTTTCGATTGGCAGCATGGCTTTGTTGATGGTAATTCATTTGATCTAATTATACTTATTTTTTATATTTATACAACTTGATACGTGGTGGTGTTTTTAATTTGAATTAATTTGCATTGTTGGTATTATTTTTTTATATTTATACAACTTGATACATGTTGGTATTTTTGCTAAAAGTTTGTTATTAACTAAAACTTAGTTATTTTTTTGAAATATTTATTTTATTAAAGAGTAGGCAAGCTCGTTAGCCTATCAACCCACCCTCAGGCAAGGTGGGCCAATATGTGCAATCCACTTAGTCTAAGCGAGTCAACTCACCCTACCCCTCTTTTGGTGGCCCAATGGCGAGACGGGTCAGTCTACTTTGCCATCTCTGATCGCGGTCGTACGCAACCAAATTTAATTTGATTTTAAAATGTAGTACTAGGAAGTGACTCCTAGGTCGTCTCTCAAGGACCAATTGTCTATGTTTAAGGGATTGAAAACGTGCAAGGGGGGTTTTTGAAAGAATTTGGCAGAATATATAAAAACAGAATTACTAATTAAACACAATGATTAAAAACAAGTCAGACC
>PYAF01000069.1:291646-304537 GCA_007407185.1 Glycine tomentella
CTCTCTTTCTTCCTCTCCATTTCCGTCCAAATGAGCCCTAAATATAGGCCTGCCCGAAGTCCCACGCTAATAGCGCCATCCTCCACGCTAATAGCGCCACTGGCTCGACCAATCCACGCTATTAGCGCCAGTCTCCACGCTGATAGCGTGAGATGGTCGAAACAAAAGGCCTGATTTACTCATCTCGCGCTACTAGCGCTATACCTCACGCTACTAGCGTCATCCATTCGAATAATCCACGCTACTGGCGCCATATCCACGCTAATAGCGCCATTCATTCGAATGATCCACGCTGTTAGCACGGCATCCCACGCTGATAGCGTGAGATGTTCGAAACTGTTTTCTTCTTCTTTTCTCAACTATTTTCTTAAGCTTTCTTCAAAGGATTCCAAAGCATGTTTATAATTCTTAATCTTATGCTTAATCCGGCTTAATCTAGGCTTAAACACATGGTTAAAATTCCAGATATTACATAACACATGTATTAAATCACACATACTCATTATAAAATGTAAGAAAATGCATGCTCATCTTATTATATGATGCATGACTGAGATCTCAGGTTCTCAACGTCTCAATAATTGTGGCCACAGTCAGATAACCCCACCCTCCCTCAGTGGAACGAACTTATCCATTCAGTCAGGGTAGCCCAGTGGCGCATAGGATTATCACCTCCACCCATGTGATCATCATGGTGGTGTGGTCCTCACTGTCTCAACCACCCCCAAGTTCAGACGCCTCTGAACGTATGGACTCAGTTTAGTTATCTGACACACCTCCTCACGAGGTTCATCTTCACAAATTTTACCCCACCGGGTACATGCACATGAAAATGCATAAATGATTCGTTTTACCTCTTATAAATTATTATTATTTTATTTTTTTATCACCTTCATCTCAAACTTAACATCATCAACATATTACACCTCTTAAATCATTTCTCATCATCATGAATCACCCAACCACATGTCAACTTAAAAATATATAGAATTTCTTTATAACACATAAGTTTTGTGTATTCCATCTTCACCACACATGGAGTATTTCTCAAAACACACTAAATGACTCATCTTGATCTAATCATACATTATTTCCCACTATCACACCAAGTTTTACAAAGTTTCATCACACCACACAATTTTCCTTCGCTAAACCTTGGTTTCAAATCTTTATTCCATACTTAAACAATTATTATATTTACTTAATTAAATCTCAAGAACAATTTATTTCAACATGGTTTAATTTGGAGTTCAACAACAAAACAAATAAATAGTTTAAAAGAATATGTAAGATTAAAGAAACGTTACAACTAAACAAAATCAATAGTTAAAAGACTATATAGTTAGAAGAAAACAAAATACATATTTAGATGAATAAGTAAGATTAAAGAAACATTACGAGATAAACTTATTTGAGGAGCATATATACTATTTATAACCCAAATTAATTCATGAAACATTAATCCTTAAAACATCAAATAGAGAGTTATAAATTCCTTTAGGTTTGTAAATTGAATTTGTTAAGATAAAGTCTCATAATCCTTCATATCACTAATCTAAATTCTTTTTCATTATTCCTAAAATCTCAACTCAAATCTTTATTAACTTAAGTAGTAATTTTTAGTAGAGTTTAATATTTAAACTTGGTTTACCAAAACTTCCCCATACCTTAATTGTTTCCCAAAATTGAATAACCTTGCTCCCTTGACCCTTGGCTTCACGTGAACTTGCTTAAGTTTTGTAGTGTTTTTCTTTTGTGAAAGTGATAGCACAAGGTGTTATGTGGTGTGTACGGTTGATGCTTTGTGTTTGGACTCAATAAAGCTTGAAACAAAAGTCAAGTGGGGTGGGTTAGAGAAGTGCACGGTTCCTTATGGCTGACCCAAAAATGTTTCCTTCATTTCCTTATATAGAAAAGTCAAGATATCAAGCTTTCCTATTGGTTGGTCTCTTTTCCAATTTGGTCCACACATTCCCTCCCTTCTCCATATAATTGCATGGATGATGTAGCTTGGAGTGTTCAATTTGTTTTTTTCTACCTAGCATTTATTGGAGATTCTCCTTGTCTCCAATTATTCTTCTAGACTTGCCTCTTGCTTGCTTCTCATTGGCTACTCCTTTCTTTCTTTGAATTGCCCCCCCCTTCCTTTCTTGCCTCATTTTCACGTGGACTTCAATCATGTAAGGGGCTGCCATGATTTTTTCCTTTCTTCACTGTAACAATGCTTATTTTGTGCCAAATAATGTTTGCTTTTTGCTTTATATTTGGATATCTTGGATTCTAGTAATTTTATTTGCACTTAGACTCATTAAATAATTCCATTCTTCTTGACCAACTTTGATTTTCAATCCTTCCTCCCTTTAACCACACGGCCAAGTTTTGCTTTCAAGAGCCAAAGCTACAATATTTTCCTTTAAATTCATGAAATAGAAAAATCTCATTTTCTTATTGGTTCAATTTATAAAATTACTAAACTATCTTAATAAATAAGTCTTTTTAGCCCATAATTAAGAGAAAACTCCTAAGATTATTTTCATCCTTCTCATACAATTTTCTAATAATTTGGATAACTTGAATTGAACTTTATTTCATAATATGTATTTAAAATTCTAAAAATCTTTCTAGATAGCGTATCATAATTTCTAATAGTCCTAAAGTATTTTCTTAAACCTATATTTAATAAGTATAAAATATTGGGGTATTACACTCCGTCTCTTCTCCCCATACATACAATATCTCTTTTTCATGTTCTTTTTCTTTGAGGATTGTGACTATAGCTTCCTCTACTCGATTTTGAGATAACATCATTTACATTATGCCAAAAAGTAATGTCTACATTCTAGTGGATCTAAAATAGATAAATGGATAGTACATAAATGTGACAAAATCATAGGAATTACATTACAACCAAAACACCTTAGATTGTCAACAACACACTATATTTTTCTTTTTAAAAAATGGGGATTAAGAATTAAAAATTACATTACAACCAAAACAACAAATCACATGTATACACACAAGCTTGCAATAAATAAACCAAGCAGTAAATAAGAAAAGAGAGAAATTCAAGATATTGAAAAAGAAGACTACCATAGAATTTGTAGTTTCAGGAAAAATTTGTTTAGTTCCAATTGATACAAATAAATTCATCTTTGAACGAAATCTCATCACTTGAAATAATGAAAATTTATAAAATATAATAAATGATGTCAACAATTTTATTCCCAATGAATAAGACATAATTGCTTCCTCCACCTCTAGGATTAGTGCGACATTAATTGGTCCATTGTCATACATTTTTTTAGAAAAGTCTTTGAGATCCTCTAGAAACCAAGTTGAAAAGGATATTTCAAAGTTAATAAAACATTTGTAAAAAAGTAACAGGTGGTGTAGAGGGAAGGTTTTAACAGTTTTAGCACAATTGGTCAGGTCTATTCATGGTAAGACATATTGTCTCACCCTTGTCTCCCACTATTTCTTTTCCTATAACTGTAATGCGTATTTATAAGTTGTACTTCAAAATAAAGCATATCAAACATTCACATTCGTCAATGGTAATTGATCAAATAGATGTAAATGACTGTGATTATCTATGATTTCATTGAACCATTACTCTTTAAGTATCAAAACATGATCTATTTTCAATATATAATTAAGGATGAAATGCATTTATTTCTTGTTCAATTTTTCTAAACACAATAAATGTTGTAAGGTCAACCTGAAATATTAAAGTCTCATTAGATTTTGAGTCCAATGATTTATATGAAAATTATGTGAATTAACACAAACCTATCATACAAAACACATATTGAACGTAAATTGATATTGAAAATAAAACAAGATAGAAAAATAGAAAATAACATAAAGATGTTGAATATAATGAAATGGTACACTTAAGATTCAGATATTGATAATAATGTTTGCTTGAGTGTGTTAACTTCACACTTGGCTATATATATATATATATATATATATATATATATATATATATATATATTGAAGAGAAAGAAAATATAATGATCTTGCTACCTGTGGTAGCATACTACAACTAAAGATAAAATAAATAGAACATAAAAAAAATAGCATGACTATGACACACAAAAATGTGTAAAAAACTCACATTCTATTAACAAAATTTTTTACAATAAAGTGAATAACTTTTAGGTTTAGTACTATAAAATGAATCATTATTGAGAATACATACCTAAGTCAATGCCAAAAATTCTACCTAGTACAATAATTTTAAAATTACTTATTGAATGTGATCCACTTACCACCCTTCAAATGCACTTGAAATTTCTCTATCTCTATACTATTTCTCTTTTTACCTACACCATATATGATAGTAAAAAATAATTATATCTCCATCAAAATGTTGACAATAATGGACAATATATTATATATGCTACTTGATTACCAAGAAGATCAAAGATGCAATAAGTTACCATAACCAATGGCATAGGTCAAAGCAAAGCTAACACTTCGATATATAAACATTTTAGTTAAACAAAATCATACAATCAAAATCTTCAAGCATCTACTTGTCCAAAGAGTCACTTTTGGATCTGCAATAAAGAACAATTCAATCGCAAACAATCAACAAATGACTTAACATACTTTGCTTTTTTTTTTGTTTGAAAGCCTTAAACAAAATTAGTTAAATTGAGAAAATGAGTAGAGTGAGAAAGAGTGAGAGATTACCTAAACCCTAAAGCCACAGAACTCAGTCTAATAGTAACCAAAACCTCTTTGACAGAGTCATTATATTGGTTTGGACCAACATTGACGTAGATGAGATTAGCCTTTAGGTAAATCGGGGAGAAAAGAGGAAAATAATGATCGAAAAAATTGAACTATAAACAAATTTGAAGTAACAATACCTGAAATGGTGACACAGACAATGCATCCATTGAATTGTGGTTGTTGAAAAACTGACGCTAAAGACAACAACCAATGGGTTAGAGTTCAATCAAGATATAGTCTTTCTTGAAATTAATGGTGGTGAAAATAATAAGAGAAGGTAAGAAGTGTTTAAATTGATTTTGTTCTTCCAAAAGATGGCCAAAAATGAAGTTGACGTCGACACCAATGGCCAAAAGGAAAATAATGGTGTAAGAGCTTCTCGTGTAGAAGAGTGAGACAAAAATTTAAGCGAAGGAAGAGAGAATTGAAGTGTTGGAGCCAAAGCAAAGAGACCCAAAGAAAGACTCTTTTGAAGAAGATTGTAAGGAAAAAAGCAAAAGAAAAGAAAGAAGAATTAGGTAAGACCGAGAAGAAGAAAAGAAAGAAGAGATTAAGTCGTAGGAATGAAAAATTGTAAATTTGTAGTTGTACAAATAGGGTGAAATTATTTGTTCAAACAAAATGGAAACAAAAGTCCGACCTAAATGAGCGTAAAATTGGAAATGCACTATTAATTAAACAATGAACTATCTTGTTAGTTTTAGGAGTATAATTTAAAGGTCATCAAAGGTAATACATTATTAATTGAACAATAAATTATCCTTGCTAGATTATTATTAATTATATAAAATAAAGATTCATATCAAATCTAATAAATGGAATAAAGATCCTTTATATAGAAACTCACAAAAGAGAGGTTAAAGTTGTGAAGAATAAACATTAGAAATAGTCATTCGAGTTGCTATGTGGTTCAAACATAATAGATTTTATATCAACAACAAAATCAAACTTAAAATTTGTAAATTAATCAACGAGACATTATAAACTATTAGATATTTTAGTTGTCACATACCAAAGTAGACAAACTCAAAGCAACATTCATGAATGCAATAATAATTGTGGGTGTATGGACATATTTCAAGTAGAGTAAGGCCACAATTGACTCATTAAATCCAATAACATGTAATTTGAATTAGATTGTAGTTACAAATGAATGTTCATCAACTTTACACATTTACTAAAATCACAGTGTAAGAAGTAATATAATTAAACAGTAACATTAACATTGAACAATACTAATGTATAAAAAATAGATAACAAAATCCTACAATAATAAACTACATTAGGAAAAGTAATCAAAAGTAGTTACAATTTTGATGAGAGTAATATATCTAAATTAATAAACTCAACTTTCTAAATATCAGTTTTTGCACATGAATAACTCAGCAATAAGTAGGAAAATAAAAAGAAATCTAATATCACTTTAATCCGTGAAATAAAATCTATAAACATATCAAAACATATAAACACCTCCAATGGTGATCAAATCACATAAAAAAACACCAATTCCAGAAACTAAGAAAGAAATCTTCATTTTTTTTAGAGTTTCCCTTGATGTATATTGTTAAAGAAGCGATTGCATAACCAAATATTGTCATTAGTTAATGAGTTCTTAAAACCAAATGAAATAGATGAATGCATCAAGTAATATATAAATGTTATATTAGACAACCAAAATATAAATATCAAAACATATTTCATCGAAAAGATAAAAATAAAGTAGAAGAGCATTTATCACAAATGTCACTATTAATGATGAACAAAGGAAATAATTTAAAAAATATAGACGAAAAATGAGAAAATTAAGGCACCTTATCAAACTTTGTTTGAACTTGATATTTATCCTCTAATAAATGACTTTACTACTTGCATTCTTAATGTCATTAAATTCTTATAATACCAACATAAATACGCAATTAGAAACTTCAAATCCAAAAATTCCACTTAAGTTAAATAGAAAACTTTATCAAACTACTTATGACAACCATGAAACTTTTGAAAGTTTGAGGCAAAACTTTGTCTAATGACTTTCCTTAATTTTTCTAAAAGTAAGAGTTTTAGTTGTAATATTAATCTTATAAGTGGAATTTTGTTTAATCCAAACTTATACCAATTTGAAGGTACTTTTCATTCCTTGCATCTTGGAAAAAAATTAAAACATTCAAATCATGAAGATATAATGACCAAATTAAATACATATATTTCACAAACCTGAAGCATGATAGAGTCCTTTGGAATCCACTTTTATATCCTTTACCTAGACCAAGAAATCACACATACACCAAAACCCAAGATGCACATAGTTGATAAATGATAAACACAAACTTTAAGTTAAATTTCTCTATCACACTCATGCATGTTTTGCAACTTCATATGGACATTATTTAATTATATTTAATACGAATGAGAGATTAAACAATATTCTTCTTGTACATGTTAGAAAGTTTTAACCACGCAATTTCCTACACCAAAGATAAAAATATGTTATGATTAAACACACATTATCAACAATATGATTAAAAATGTTGTCAAGTCTCTTGAATTTCTAAAATCCATTTCAAATTTTAGATTAAAAAAAACATGTAGAGAATAAAGTTTGAAAGGAAAATGAAAGAGAAACTAAATTTTTAATTTTGTAACTAAGAGTCATATGATGATTATAAGAATAAACAAAATTGTAATAACACTCACCATCATCATCGTGCTTCCCAAGCATCCTCAAAATGCTTTTGAAATGATTCTTAACGATAGTTCCTACACCAACAAATCAAAATTTCAAATTAGATTCAGAAAATAAAAATTCAAAAACGTATTTGATTGACAAAATGTAAGAAATGAATGTGAGATTGAATTGAGCTACCAAATCAACACCTCGCTGAAGCTATTGACAACCACCCAAAAAGCACAAATGTCAAAACTTAGACAATGTAAAATCATAGAAATCACCTTTCGACATTGAAGATTTAGAGAGTTGAGATATGATAAATGTTGATTTGATATCAATGATGACAATCAACGAGTTTGGATTTGATGACGATAAGAATTTTCTTAAAATTTGTTGAAGACAAAGGAAGAATAGAAAATGAAAAGTGTGTTTATTGGTTTATTTTTGCAAATTAAAACTTAGTATGTCAGAAGTCAAAGAAGGAGAGAGTTGTTGAAATATGTGAAAGAAAAAAGGGAAGAAAAAAAGTTGTTTTAGGCTTTAGGAGAAGCCAAAATGGAGTTTTACCAACACTAGTGACCAAAATAGAGAGAAGTCCAAAATGGTGTCACTGCTAAAGAAGAACAAAACAATGTATGAGAAGTTGTGAAATGTGCCAATGAAGAGAGAAAAGAAGAAAATCTCTCATCTCATGCCTTCAAAATTAAAACAAAGAAACCAAAAATATGTACTAATATCTTGAAAACAATCTTTATGTATTTGACTCTTTGTATATGTATTCCATACAAAACATCTTGCATTTTTGCAGCTTCTTCCAAACAACACACCTTGCATTTCTTATGGTGTATTTCACATAACACGTAATGTGAATGATATCTAAATAGAAAACAATGAAGAGAAAGGAGATAATGTGTCTATTTTCTTGTGGGATACATGGAGGGTGGGAATGAACAAGTGAAGATGGTTTAGTCTTGTTCAATTATAGGTTTATAGGTGCCTCATCGGCCTACAATGATTTGGATAAAGGAGGAGGAAACATACCTCTTGGTAGAGGTGGAGGCAGCCCAAGCAATGAGGGTGGTGGATTTATATTCCTATCCCGATCAATAACCATTGGGGTATCAACTCCAAAAGTGCAACCTATTAAATATTTGAATCTGAAAGAAGAATAAAAAAAGAAAGGAAGAAGAAGTATTTGAGAAGTTAATATGAATTTGTTTATTTAGGAGAGACAAAAAATATCTTCTTACATGGAAGGACAACCTATTAAATATGATACAATTAACAGGAAGACATATATCCTTAAAGCGCTTGGACTTTTTTTTTTTGTTATGATTTAAGCTCCTCATATATTTCTCTATGCACCCACCATCAAAGTTTCAACGACAACAACCATTTTCTTAACTCTAGCTAATATATCTTACCCTCATTTTTTTTCTTAGCCACTGTGACAACAAACATGCTTCTTAACCCTATCATCACTAACACTCATTTTCTTCATTCTAGTTTTGGTGGATTTTTTTACTCTCTTAAATTTTATTCTCTTTCTCTATCTTTTTTTAAGTTTCAAACTTTATTTTTCTTGTTGCAATCCCTTAACCTGATAGTAAGCTTTAAGCTTGGAACCATCTTTCTAATGTGTTCATGCTTCAAACCATGTTTTTCTAAAGTTTCCAGCATTCTTTCTTTATTATTGCAGTAAGGAAATCTCGAGCTTCAAATCAACTTTCTATTGCATTAATGCTTCAAATCATATGGACCAACTGTTGTTATATCAATATATTTTTTACCTAGACCAACTCAAAACTTTCAAATCATGAAGATATAGTGACCAAATTAAATACATACATTTCACAAACCTGAAGCATAATAAAACCCTTTGGAACAACTTTTATATCATTTACTCTAATAATTGATACAAATAACAAATATAGTATTGTACATCACAACCACTTATAATATCCAAAATCATTTTCTTTAAGATGAGGTTTAATTGATCTATGATGCCTATAATACTCATGTCCTATTTTTGCGTAAAGGTTTTGCATGTTGGATGAAGTAACAAATCATCTTCTTATTTTCAAGCATTAATGGTCTTTGAAATTTAAGAAAAACTTATTCATTTGAAAAGGAAGTATGGTTGTATTATTTTTTGTATGGATAAATCACTCTTATAACAAAATATAATTCCTATATTGTCAACAAAAAAATATTATCTGGAGAAAAAAAGTATAAATTAAAAAATGTCAAAAGAATGTGTAATGGTTTGTAACACGTTTTCTCCATCAACAAAATACTTGATATGACACACTGAATTTTGTCAAATTACGAAAAAGAAAATCAAATATTAATGATAATATACTAACAACAAAAATAGTTCTAATGTAAGGGATACCTTGTCATTCTATATAATCATTTAAATATAATCATTTAAATAAACTTGTTCTTTATATTGTTTAAAATTTTGAAATCTCCATAATTGAATAGTCTTGATTTGTATTTTTTCAAACTCTGTCAATAATTTAAATATTGATGTTGACAATATATTCAAAATTGGAAGAAATGTGGTAGAAAAAATAAGTTATAGCAAAATTTGATATTTTATTTGATAAGTCAAATATCACTAATATGTAAAAAAACATAAGGATTGCTCCTTTGCATACAAAGTACATTGTGTTGTCACGTTGTCACGTCTAAAAACAAATAACTAGTCTAATTAAAGGCTCTTCCTTTACATCATAATATTTATTTTCCTTAACTGAAGCCAAATGCACACCACCATGCAAACCTGAATTGCATACATGAATAAAAAAAGCACCACTTGAAGTAGTATGAACACCATGAAACCAACAAAACTAATATGATTAACACCAATCTTGCACCCAACCAAGGGTTACACCAAAGCAACATATGTCTCTTTTGCTCTAGATAAGAAAACGATTGGTATCATACAATTTCTAAGCAAAACATTGGGATTTAAAATCCAATCTGGAAGAGGTTAACAAAATCTACCCTTAGCTTTATACCCCTCCCAAGAAAAGAACTAAATCAATTCAACTAACTCATCGATTACTTTTTCGGAAAAGATCAATGCATTTCGTGCTAGCCAATATTCCAAATTATTGCAAACCACATAAAATGATCATTTTAAAGCGTTTACCTCATCACATTCTTTTAAGCCTCTGAATTGGAAAATGTCAAGTTGGCATAATTGCACTATTAGCCTACCAACACAAACCTCCCTCCAAAATACTTTACAAAATTGGGCAATCAAAGAACAAGTGCTTAGTACTTTTTATTTCTTTTCCACAACTTTTACAAAACCCTTTACTATCCAAAGCTATTAACCAAACAAAAAACGCAAGGGTACCCCTTTACCTATATTTTTAAAAATAATGCATTGAGAGATCCTCTAAGATTAGTCATTGCAACCTCATATGTTGTAATCATTATTTTTAAAATCGAATCGATCAGTTCAATTGGACAACCAATAAATCAGCCTAATGTTTGGTCCAATTCACCCACATAACAAACTCTATTTAAACCGGTTAAAAATTGACCAAACCGATAAAATTGGTCAAAACCGACAGTTCTAGTGGCTTAACCAATTATTAGAAACTAATGTGATAAAAGACAAATCAAGTTTGTCTGAGTCATGAGTGAGGAGAAAAGTTGAAAGACAATCGTGAGAATGGATGACAAAGTAAGCAGGCGACCATGGAGGAACTCCAATATTCTTATAATGTTACAAATCATGGTGATAGTGGTTTCGAATGACATCTCCTAGTGGTATTTACAGGCCACAGATGATAGAAATGGCGAAGGACTTGGCTTTGCAACACGAGAAGGAGAATAAGAGACCCAATGGAGAGTGCTCTAGAGCAATGTATGTATTTTGAAATTTTAAAAGAGGTTGTATGTCCAAAGTGTTGAATCTAAACATTTTGTTTTGTACTGTTGAAATAATGAAGAAAGCGCTAAAGGTGAAATACTTGAGGGTGTTGTAACTTACATAGGCACACAACACATTTATGTTTATTGTTCGCTATCACCTAATTTACTTTTTACTAGTACTAGACTTTATCATATTATATTTTTCACCAAAATTGATTAAAAACAAATTGATAAGAAATTGTTTTCATAACTTACTCCTTTTTAAAAAAAAATGTCTTAAGGATTGTCAAATAAAAAATATATAAACAATAATTCAATGCATATTTTGTAATATTTCTTAAATATTTTACTAAAAAATAAAAAAAATATTTTATTTAGCACCAGTTCAATCATAATTCAATTACGATTGAACCATTAAATATTGAATTAGTGTCTCATCAGGTTTTAAAAACATTAGTTGTGATCATATAGTATATCTCATATTTGTGTGTCTTTCGGTCCTACTTATCTACATCCCTTTCTACCATTCTTGATTCATAATAGTCTCCATTTGTAATAAGAACTCATGTTTCCATTGAAATAAAGACCACCTCCAACTCCAACTCCAACTCCAACTCCAATACCAACACCAACACCTATTGTGCCGAAATCTTAAACTTTTCGCTATAACATTCTTATTAGTTTTTAGAGATTGCAATATTGGAATTTTTTCAAATGATTTATTATTCTTCACCCATGGGTTTTTGTTAAAAAAATAGTATTTTTTCTCTCCCTTACATTCTTAACAATAGAATTTGAGAATCATTTTGGTTTAAAGAATAATTCTCCTAAAAAATAATATTTTCACCAATTTGAGCAGCTTCTTCCTCCATCGTTTCAACAACCACCCTTCTTTATTTTATTTACCCTTAAAATCCCTAACCACAATGCTCTATATTCTTCCTTCATAGGCCACAATTATTTTCCTAGCAATATTAAATTGAATGCTTTGAGTCTTTTTTTCCTTAGCCATCTTCTACTGAATAAATAATTTATAATAACAATATTTTAAAAAAAAGATATTCAAATCATGAACCTTCCTAATTGGAGTCATGGTAAAAAAAATCAATACAATTTTTGTGAGGTTTCTTAATTTAAACATGTACATCCATACACACACATTATAATTATCAATTGATTTGAATATAAACATGTATTTGTTTTTATCAATTTGAATGTTTAAATCATGAAATTTATGCTTCTTATAATTACCTTAATATACCAACAACAAATTCTTATTCCACTAACTACATTGATATATTTAAATCATGAAATTTATACTTCTTATAATTACCTTAATATAACAACAACAAATTCTTGTTCCACTAACGAGATTGGTTACATAAATGACAATACACCACATGTTCATTAATATTAAATTATTAATTAATATAATTTTACATTGAATTAGAATATAACTAATTACATTTTTACATATTTATATTAAATTATATTATAACTAATTTTTAATTACATTTCACATTAAATTAAAATCAATTTTTTTGGAATATTAAATTACATTAATTAATTACGTAAAAACATTAACCAAT